>JAPQWV010004778.1:0-26503 GCA_027422505.1 Craterostigma plantagineum
TATTCTTGGGATAACATATAAAGGTCTCGACATTTCCACATATAAAGGTCTCGACATTTCCCTCTTATCATTTCGACATTTTACTACCCTTTCGAGATTGTACACACACACATATCTCGACAAAGTATTTTATATATATGTATATATAAGAATTAAGAGATATGTGTCGAGGACTTCTACAAGATATCGAGATACAAGTTTGAGATTATAACAAGATGTCGAGCTTTATATATGTATTAATATTATACTAAGATATCGAGAAGTTATTAAGCAAAAATGTCGACATTACACTTAAAGATTCCGATATTGATTAATAGCACTCAAGTTGTCGAGATGTTACACATAAAGTCAACATTAGAATTCGACATGTTTCTTAGACTTGATCTCGAGATTCATTTAACAATGATCTCCAAATCTTTCCTATTAACCAAACAAGGTTTCACAATCTATCAAACTGAAAATCATATCACTTGAAAACATCTTTTGGTATAAAAATTACCTACACTTTGATCAAGATATTTTCTCTTAATAACAGTACACTATAAGAGCTTTAAAACCCTGATTCTTTCTTCTTGTTCTAAGTAAACGTGAAGTACTACATATACAAATACTATATCTGAAATATATTGAAGCATAGATGAATACCTAATAAATTATACCTTCTCGTAGCTTTTACAGATGAATGCTCATTCAAGCTCTTTGTTTCCTCTCTGTTTCTAGTTTTCGATGGAAGTGAACTATCTTAGTCCCTTTTCATGCTTATCTGTGGTTTGCGTGTGGTATTATACAAATGACATCGACACTTTTAGTTACTTCTTATCTTATCTTACGTATTATATTATTATATACTATAACCTTTCTTTGTAGCTAAGCCTTCAAGACTTATCTCATCTATGACATCTTCTAATAATTTTTAAATCTCGGGTCTTTGGAATTCAAGGATCTCGAATTTTATTGCTTTCGAGCTTTATAAATCTCGAGCTCCATAAGTTTCGGTATTAAAGCTTTCGAGATTTATAGGTATAGTGTTAAGCTTCTCTAGTCACAATTCCCATGACTTAATAATAGACCTTATAATATTAGTCTACTCGTTTTCTTCTTTTGCTAAGTCATCGAGATAACTAAATCGATTAAGTAACAATTTTAGTTTTATAATCCTTTCCTTACTGTTAGAGTAATAAACTATAATTATTCCAAATCTTGTTTTCCGAAAACTACTTCATACTCAAGTTGGCATACCATGTACTAGAAACCCTAAAATCAATAACTAACTTAAATTCAGTTAATTCTTCTACTTGGTTAGTAATCCTACTAGCACCTAATATGTAATCATGTTGACACATAAAATCATAGAATATGCTTCATGCAATCACGTAAATTATAATTCGTAACACACATAAGAATCATGAATCACATAGCACGTGATCATATAGACACACATAAGTTACTTAAAGGTAAGAAAGCACGAAAACACCGTATCACACATCGAGCTTAAGTAATTATACATTTATTAATGAATTTTCCATCCAAAGTCCTAACTCTTTATTCAGTTTATTCAATAACGTTTCTAATTAAACATTTTCACGCTCATTAGATCGTAAATCCCGTAATTAAATTTTACGAGTATTACAACGGCTGCATGAAAAACACTTAGGCTTTTTAACAGTTTGTGGTGCAGCATGTTCGTGTGTCATGGAATATCCTACCCCTGATTTTCCAACATTTCTAGGAATACTGAGTAACATATCGGGATTTTGTTTTCCTTCAATAAGTCTATCAACAGTACGCGCTTTTTCTTCTAGGGAGTTTTTAAGAACATAGATGTCTCTAGAAATATCACTATTTTGCTTTCTAAGCTCTTCACAATTACACAAGGCTTTTTCTTCCTTAACGGTTTCTAGCTCGGCTTTTAAACGTTCATTATCTAGATCCGTTTGGTGCTTATCTCTAGCTACGTCATCTAGTTGCCTAACCAATCCTTTACTTGAGAGTTGAGCGACTTAATCATCATTTCTGCATTGAATTATTTCAAACATCTATTCCTTTTCATCTACTTCAAAGACTGAGGAAGCGTATCATAAGATTCATCTTTCCTAGCGTATATTCATTTAGAATATGATTTTCTAATAGTGCACGAGGAAGATACCTGATCATCATCATCGGCCATATAGGCGAGATCTTCCTCTTCTTCACTTCCGGCCTCTTCCCAGTTTGTGACCATGACTTTCTGCTTCTTTATCGTTTTGCCACCATTTTCCATCGGGCAGTTTGAGGCGAAGTGGTATGGCTTGTTGAAGCATTATTGAACGTTGTTCCCGAATGATGATATTTCCTTGTTTCTTGGTTGGAACTTGGAGTTTTTTCTTAAATTGTCATCTCAGCCGAGATTTTTCAAATTTTCTGGTTAGCATGGCGATCTGCTCCAGTATGTCTTCTTCAGTTTCTTGTTCGTCATCAGATTCATTTTCTTGTTCAGTGTTGAAGGCAATGTTTGGTTGATTGCTGACTTGTGGTTTCTCTTTATAGAGATCCGAGTCATATCGAAGTGGATTGTCGACAATGCCATATGGACAAAAGGAAAAAGATGCCCAAAAGATAAGCCACGTAGCCTTAATGATAAGAATGCATTAATTTAATTAATAGTGACTTAAGTAATGACATATATATAATTGTCATGTAGTATAAGTTCTAGCCTATAAATAGGCTTCTTACGCTCATTGTGGCGGCCTTAGCTCGGCCACGAGTAATTTCGACACGCGACTTAGGCACGAGGCCGAAAATGAAGCTGCCTACAGGAAGCTCAAGGAAGAAGTGGAGTCTGGCCACGTCAAGCGCTATTGGCAAGAGAATGAGCTTCCTTTAGCGGTTCTTCGAAGACAAGGACCCCGAACGTCGACAAGAGCCGAGCATCCCGTCGGCCCCGCTCAAGCACTTCAACCTTGACGTCGAGAAGATCATCGCCCATAGGCGGCGAGGGACATCTCCGTACACTAGGCTTGAGTTCCTCATCAAATGGCGAGACGCTCCGGACTCCGACATGTCATGGGAGCGCGGCGAGGACCTAGTCCAATTTCAGCCGTTGGACGGCTGTGGCCACTCCATGATGGCCTTGACCTTGGCTCCGTCCATCTTAATTTCCCATCCTCGATGATGTGGCCTAGAAAGGTGATCCTTGATTGGCCGAGCTCGCACTTGTCGCGGTGCAAATAGAGCTTGTTTGCGCGCAACTTCTCGAAAAGCGCCACCAAGTGTCGAACTTGCTCCTCCAAGATTTTGGAGTAAACGACGATGTCATCGAGGTACACTACAACAAACTTGTCATGATAGTCTTAGAGAACATCGTTCATTAGATTGCAAAATGTAGCCGGGCGTTAGTGAGCCCAAAAGGCATTACAAGAAACTCAAAAGACCCATAACAAGTCACACACATGGTCTAGGCTTCGTTGCCTTCGGCAATCCTAACTTGCCAATACTCGGAGCGGAGGTCGAGCTTGGAGAAGAAGCGGGCCTGGGTAAGCTTGTCGAACAAGTCCAAGGAGTTGGGGATGGGGTACATATTATTGACCGTCACCTTGTTCAAGGCGCGGTAGTCGACGCAAAAAACGGAGGCTCCCCATCCTTCTTCTTCTGGAAAAGCACTGGCGAGCCAAAGGGCACCTTTGAGGGGCGAATCAGGTCGGCATCCAGCAGCTCATCTAGCTGCTTCCAAAGCTCGTCAAGCTCCTTTGGGTGCATACGGTACGGTGCCTTCGCGGGTGGACGTGCGTCGGGCTCCAGCTGCCATGGCAGGTCGGCCGGCATCAGCGCGTCCTAACACGAGCACTTGTTGGACTTCGACGGGAGGCTGCGGCTGGGGCCGGCGTCTTCTCGACCGGCCGAACCAGGGTGAGGTAGGTTTGCTCGTCGCGCGTCAGGCCCTTTTCAGCTGAATGTCCGAGCATGAAGCCTCGTAATCCGTCGGCCGATCCTCCACGTGATAGTGGCCTTGGATGAAGCCGAGCTGGAATTCATCCGCAATGAGGAGGCCGCTAAGATGCGGCATCGGGCTCGCCTTGGCCGACGTCAGGAACTCCATGCCGAGGATGATCTCAAAATTGCTAAGGGGCATGGTGATGAATTCTTGAACGTCGAGGTAATGGCCGCTCGCAGAGTGGCCGAGGTTTTGCCCGAGATGGGTTGAAGTTGGTTCACCATCTTAACATCCGACTCATAGGGCCGGATCTTCAACCTGAGGTTCCATGCCGTCGTGATGGCCATAAAATTGTGGGTGGTCCCCGAGTCCACCATCGCCATCATCACCTGTCGGTTGTCGATAAAGCAAGGAATGTGCATTAGCTTATTCTTACCTCCCCTGCCTTCTTGAAGGGCCGTGAGGAGCTGAAGTTGGTTGGTCTGCGCGGCCTCCTTGTCCTCGCCGCTAGGGGGGGGGCCGACTTCTGCAGTTGGTTGGCCACCGAATAGACGGCCAACTTGTGTTGGCATTGGAACCAACGGTGTGGGCCACCACACAGCTGGCATCCGCTCTTCTTTCCTTGGTTGTTGGCGGGTGCCTTGTTCGACTGCCGCTGCGGGGCGTTAGGTCGGGCCGCGCCGGATTGCTGCTTGCCCTTGCCTTATTCTTGCCTCCGCGGGTGCCGCGTTTTTGCTCGCCTTTGTTGGCGGCGGGCGCGCTAGGTGCGCTGGCGGCAGTCTATGGGCGCGGGATGTCGCATAGCCGCTTGGCCTCGGCGAAGGCCGTCTGAATGTCCGTCAAATTACGATGCGCCAGCTTAGTTTGCGCCCAAGGGGACAGCCCGTCCAAGAAGTTGTAGACCTTGTCGGCCTCCAACATGTCCTTCACATCAAGCATAAGAATATGAAACTTCTTAACATAGTCATGAATCGAACTGTTTGCTTGAGTTTTCGGAGGGCGTCCCGGGCATGCCAAGCGCTGTGTTGGGGAAGGAAGTGCGCCTCGAGCTCGGCCTTGATCTCAGCCCAAGTGTTGATGCGCGCCTTCTCGTTGTCACGGGCCTCGCGCTCGCGGGTTCTCCACCAAAGTTTCGCGTCGTCGGTGAGGTGGCGGGCCCACACGACTACTTGCTCGCTTTGGCCACATAGGCCGCCTCAAAGTATTCCTCCATGTCGTTGAGGAAGTTGCCAAGGAGGGGAAGCCCAAGGGTCTTCAAAATGGTGGCCGGCCGAGCCGACCAATGGGGCGCGCTGACGTGCCGCGCGGGCTGGCCAGCCGCAGGGCCTGGCGCGGAATGATGGCCTGGGCTGGCCTTGCCTTGCTTGGATGGTTTTCCAGGTCTGGCAGGGCCTCTTCGACTGCTTGGCCTGCGGCTGGGCTGCTTTTCCTAGCGCGGCAGGACTGGCAGGTGCACTAGGTAGGCCGACCAGTGGGTGATCTCCTTTTTCTGACAGCTTTCAGGTCATGGCAGGGACCTTCCAGCTTCCAAGTTAGGCCAGCTTTGAGGGAGGCCTTTGGACTTCCAGTCAGAAACGAGCTGCCAGGTGGCGAGGCTCGGCTAGGCAGTTGTGGCCGCGCAAGGGGAGGCCGCGTGCAACAGGGCCGCGCGCGCAAGTGCCGCAGCCGAGGCTGCGCGTGCGCTGTGCGGGTTGGCCATCCGCTGAGGCCGCGTGCCGCGCGCCGTGTGGGCAGGGCGCGCGTAAGCTGGGGCCGTCGACTGTGGCGAGGTGGTCGGGAGTGACGGGGCGCGCCAGGGGCGGCATGGCGCCGGGTCAGGTGCGGTCGGGACTTGCCGTCCGGCCACCATTGACCACCGGTCCACGGTCAACTCAGTCAACCTCGTAACATCCTCCCCGCCTGAATCGTCGATGCCCTCGCGGATGATCCCGATACTTGGGTTTTGAGGTAGGCATCTACCAACGGCTGAAATTGGACTAGGTCCTCGCCGCGCTACCATGACATGTAGGAGTCCGGAGCGTCTCGCCATTTGATGAGGAACTCAAGCCTAGTGTTCGGAGATGTCCCTCGCCGCCTATGGGCGATGATCTTCTCGACGTCACGGTTGAAGTGCTTGAGCGGGGCCGACGGGATGCTCGGTTCTTGTCGACGTTCGGGGTCCTTGTCTTCGAATAAACCGCTTAAGGTTTGTTCGGTATTTGCTCCAACTATAAAAAGAGATAATTAGGTTTTCTCCTGTGTAGATTGAGAGGTTGTAACCCCTATTTTACCCCAGTAATAAGATTCATACCTCGCCCGTGGTTTTTTACCCCAAGCAAAAAAAGGGGTTTTCCACGTAAATTTATGTCCGTTTTATCCTTATAGTCATTTCCAATTTCGTTTCGCTGTCCATTTTCGCAACAAGTGGCAACTTAGCCGAGAATTTTCAAATTCGAGTGAATCGCTTGTTTATTAAAGTTGCAAATTCGGTGAAAAGTAAGCAAAATTAATTGTCGAGTTTGCAATTTCTCAAATTCGGGTAAGGCTGTGAATTTTGCTAAAAGTTGAATAGAAAAATTTGGTTAACTTGATCGATTTTATATGAATTTAACATTGAAATTCGGGCTTTTTAATTGAATTCCCCGAAATTTTGAGAAATCAATTGAACATCGAATAATTAGACATTCCGGTAAGTCAAATGTTTTTTTCCGAAATTCACAGTTAGAAATTCGGGTAAAAGGAAATTTGCCGAGAATTCTAAAATTCAATTGTAGATTAGGGTGATTCGGGGTTAAAATTGGGGTAGTTTGAACATTCGCCGAAACTTTTAAAATTCGATTGAGAACTGAGAATTTAAAATTCAGGTGATTCAATTTAAAATTCTCCGAGAGTTAAAAGTAAAATTCGGGCAACTTACCCTAAATTCAACTAAGCAAATTCGGCGATTCAACCTTACCCTAAATTCGGCTAACAAACAAATGAAAATTGTATCAAATTCAAGATGAAGAAATTATCGGCTTATGATCGAAACTCGGGCAGATGTCTCCATTGAAAACGCCCGAAATTTTTTCCAGCAAACGAAAACTCGACTTTTCCAACCGTTTTTGGCTCGAAAATCGATCCATACGAGTTCCTAATCAAGCCTAGATAGTAATCAAGCACTTAGGGGTTTAAAAATAAAAAAAAAGCACGATTTGACCCCAAAATGAATGAAAAAAAATCGAGTTCTATAAAACACCTTTTAGTGTATGTTTGTCTTTGTGACGAATTTGAATAAGAATTCAAGGACTTACTTTTTAGAATTACTTTTGATACCCTTAAAAGGTTAGGTTGGGGCCTTATATACCACATTCCTTGGTATATTAAGGCCCGGGTCCCAAATCACCTAATAATTACAATTTGACCCCTAAAACTACTTAATTACACAAAAATGACCTAAGACTCAAAATAAAACACAAGGACACTACAATTAATTCCTAACACATTTCTTATACCTCCGTTCTTTCTCTGCCGTCCTCCAATGGCCACCATCGTGTTGGGGGCTCCACCAACCTTTTGGGAACGCCCGGCGGTTAGAAGTTCCTCATCACCCAGTGATCTCACCGTCGTGTGCATGGCGCCCAACATGTTTCGAACCATACGATGTCGTATTAGCCGCCGAAGATGCGATCATACGGTCCCCGTAGGTAACCTTGGCCAAGTCTCGTTGGAAAATTCTTGACCTCTCCAGTGGATGAAGATGGTGTTGAGGCACGTACTGACAACCAGGAAGAGGAACCAGCTCAAGGATTCAAACCAAACCAAAGGTACTTTTGAATTGTCTTTCTTTAAGCTGTGTTTGGAACGAAGAAAGTAGTGTGAAAAAAGAAAATCGGCGAGAAAATGATTTTCATAAGTTTTTCTTCCATTTTCCTCACCAGGTGAAGAAATGGGTTTTCCTTAGTTTCAAGTATAAACTTAGGTAGATTTTCTTTGCTTCTCTTTTCAACATCTAATTATCCAGCCAACCATAACCAAATATAAAAAATAGTTTTCCCTTTCCATTTCATTTTCTTTTTACTAATTTACACAAACAAACACAGACTTAATGTTTTTTATCAAGAGAAAGAACGCCATTTTAATTATAAGAATGAAGTAGAAGGGGCTTGCTTCTTCATGATTTACATTATCATTCCTTTTCATCTTATTGTTTTGAATTGAAATCATTCGAGTCCATCAGTGATTTCGATCGCATTCCTCAAGGGTTTTCTTGTTTCATCGAGACTAAGGAATTATCTTCGTCTTTGTGCCTCGTCGTGGCAGCAATTCGATTTTGAAGAATCTAAGTTGGAAACCAAGAAGTTATTTTTGTTACTTGTCACATTTCGTTTGCGCAGTAGATGCAGTGGCGAACGTGCTTAGGCATTATACCACATATTGCAATTGGCAGTAGATGCTGCATCAATGCATGACAGTCATGAGACTTCTACCCCACCAGCTTCAGGTCTTTCATTGAGACATATCTCCTTATGTTACTAGCATAACGGATGGGACTTTAATACCTTTTAGACACTGGCAAAAATTTAACTTCTCAGTCCTGCTAAGTGTGAAGCAAGTCGGGGGAAGGAAAGTCCTCTTTTCCTTTTCAATTGGTGCTAGCTCAGGCCTCATTCGAAGTTCGACCATGTCAAGCCTGGCTTTTAGTCCATCTTTTGTCTTACTAGGCATATTTAAAAGGGTGCCTAAAATGCTATCACACACGTTTTCTCAACGTGCATCACATCGATGCAGTGTCTGACGTCGATGTTTCTCCCAATAAGGTAGCTCCCAAAATATTGATCGTTTCTTCCAGACATTGCGTCTTTCGATGTTTTGCACTTCTTACCAAACTGAGTATTGATGTGTGCGACGATATCATTCAAGGCCGTGCCATTCAACGGTATTGTAGCTCTTGAAGTCTCGCTTCCCCGTTAAACAGTGATAGAAGCTTTTTCTCCGTTCTATATTCGTGGGTGCGTGGTAGGAATTTCCGATGGTCCATGTAGGTGGGTTTCCTACAGTTGTTCAACCACTGACTATCCGTATTATCCCCCAAATTGGACACGCTTTTTTGCCTTTTACACTATAGCCAGACAGATTCCCGTAAGCCGATAAATCATTTATAGTACAGAATACGATGGCATGTAGCGCAAACCGTGATCTGATTGATGCATCGTACACTTCAACTCCTTTGTACCGTAGTGCTTTCAGACCGTCGATCAACGGAGCCAAATAGACATCAATGTCATTTCGGGTTGTTTTGGACCGGAGATTAAACATGATAACATGATGTATTTTCTTTTCATCGTAAGCCACGGAGAGAGGTTATAGATAAAAAGCAGCACCGACCAAGTACTGTGACGGTTCCTCGCCAAAAAGGGTTTATCTCATCAGTGCAAAGCCCCAATCGGAGATTTCGTGCCTCGCCTCCAAATTCAGAATACATCGAATCAATGTTCCTCCATTGCGGGGAATCCGCCGGATGTCTCAAATTTCCATGCTTTTTCGTTCCTCATCATGCCATCTAAACATCTTAGCATCATCGGCGTTTGATAACATGCACTTTTAGTCTCGGAGGTAAGTACCACAAAACTTTAGCGGGGGGCCACCGAATTTTCTCTTATAACGCCAGGTATCGCAAGTCGAGCACTTATCAGGAACTCATAATCTCGTCTATAAAGTATGCAGTCGTTCGGACAAGCGTATATTCTTTCGTACTATAAGTTCAATATGGGCACAATAGCTTCTTTGCCTCGTAGGTCGATGTCGGAAGCTCATTGCCATCTGGAAGCATATCCGTGAGCAGTTCTAAAAGTGTTGAGAAAAACACTTGTCCGAAATACCAAACTTAGCCTTAACGTTCAGCAGCTTGAACACAGCAGACAACTTCGTGTACTTTGAGCACTCGGTGTACAAAGGGATATCGTTGTCCCTAACAAGGCTGTCAAATATGGGAGGACGTTCTTCAAAATCCTCTTGAACATCATGAAGCATGTCCTCGATACGATCATTATCATCGTCCGAAAAACCTTCAGCTACGACATCGTCCTCCAAATTTAGTAGCACTCTTGTACTAGTTCCGACACCCGCAGAACTAGCTTCATCGACAACGGCTTCACCTTGTCATATCCAATTCGTATACCCAGATTTGAAACCGGCTAGTAGCAAATGTTCCTTAACAAGATCACTATTCCACCAGTTCATGTTATTACAATTACGGCATGGGCACGAAATCTATGATTGCCTTTTTTCCTACGATTCCGTTCCGCACATCTCATAAATTCCTCAACACCCTTCGCATACTGAACCTTTGTTCGCATACAATACATCCAACCCCGATCCATTCCAGTAGCCTATACTATACAAATAAAAATTTATTATTATTTCACATAATCAAGTACAATCGATCGAACGGCTTTGATAGGATCTTTATCGCTCCAACCTAACCCATCTTAAACATTCACTATCACTTGTAAATGTGTCTTTGTGCTTCTATGTTGACAAAAATTCGGCAGCATTTCCCCACAGTTCTCCAAGTAGAGGAAAAAATATGAAAAGGATATACATCCAATCCATATGTCTACCCGCATAACATTTAAGGGAAATGTAAACCAAATCGGAATTAAGTTGAAAATTATGCTCTAGCCCTACAACTTAAAGTTCTCTACCAAGCATCTATCCAAAAATTATAATAATTCTAGAGTTCTAAAATTATCACACATATCATAGAAGGAGCCCAAAAATATATCAACACGTAAAACGCAAATAATTACGTGTTACATCTAATTCTCTTATAGTCCTAATATCTTCATTTGATTTATCTAGTAACATCTCTAGTTAAGATGTTATGACCTAGCTATATGGTAGATTCCGTACCTATATTATTATTATATCACCTGTAGCATGAAATCACATAAGCATACAATATGCAACCACATAGGCATATAATATGTAAAACAGGTTTCATGCAGTCACGTAAGTCACATAATATGTATGCATATTTATTTACGACTTACTTACGGGACTCGGGTATTACAGTTTTACGTGCGTAATTTGGCTTAGACCCTTGTTATATTCAATTTGAGGGTGATATCGAGCTTATATTTTGCGAAACGTAGGTTTTGAGTCAAAAAATTGGAGGATTTGGGCATCTGGGCGAATTTTGGGTGATATTCTTGCTTTGGACAGCAATACGTAAATTTTCAAACTCATATTGATTTGTATGCCTTCGTCTTTGTGAATTAAGTATTTATTTAAGCTTAGATACACGTTTAAGGTTTTCTCAATAGGAGGAAAACCTTGAATGGTCCCCGTTTGGGACCGTTTTTAAACGTTCAGCCGCTTTAGGATGTAAATGTGTGTTTGAGCGTCGATGTTGATGAAAAAAAGTCATCAAAGGTCTAAAGAAATTTATAATATTAGGTTAAAATAAATTGAACTAATTGGGCCTTAAGTAAATTTGAATTTAAGCCCAAGTTGTTAAGGATAGATATTAGCATTATACTTAAGCCATAAGGGAACAATGATATCATCATTTTGTCCCATCAATTTTGTTCCCAACGAAAAATCCTTATCCTATTTAACAGATATATACTAACAATCAATAGAGAAACCCTCATTTTTAGCTCACCAGTCGAACCAAGGGTTTTGAAGCTAGGAAATTAACATTTAAGGGAATTAACGATCAGAAAATCTGAAAATTCAAGGTAAGGTATATTATTTAAACTTAGTATATTTAAATTGTTTCTAAGAGTTCTACACGCCAATGACTATAAGTAATTCATGAGTTATTTTGTTTAGAAAACTGTGGACTCTTAAGATGCGATTTATAATCTTATGAAGTATATGGTATTTTCGAAAAATTATGTTCTTAACTACGTTTGTGATTGGAATTGTTATTAGAGGATCATGATATTACATGAGTTTAGATGACTTCAGTAAGGAGTTCACGAATGATATGATGGTGAATGTCGAAACCTTCTTAAGTTTAATGAAATGATGTCGAGATCTTTCCACCACCAAACTCGAGATGTACTTATAACTCATCTCGAGATTCACAAAGTCATATCGAGATCTTTATAAGTAATATGGGAATATACATCTCGAGATTTATCTTGGTGTCGACATCTTATTATAATTTCGACATGCAATCTCGACATTTTGTTATAATTTCGATATATGTAGCCTCGACATCTTATTATGATCTCGACATACCTCTCGATATTTAGTTTATAATTCCGACATCTATCTCGAGATCTTGCATCATTTCAGTGTTGAACTTTAATTAAGATTTTGTATCATTCAAAGCTCGAAACCTTGCAATATACTATGTCGAAATTTAAGCTAATATCCAACCCAAGATTTTTATGAACTTCAAAATAATATTTTTAATTAAGTTAAAAATTCGAAATTTAGGGTTTCGAGATTTATAAGTCAAAAACTAGGGTTTTCAAACTAAGCCAATTTCGTGAAATTATACTTAGACTAAACACACCCTAATTTTATATGTTTGTATACTTAGGGTTCGAAGGTTAGCGACATACCGTACGATATATTTAATAGCTAAGGAGTACCAAGTAAGCGGAAGTCCCAACTACAAACACATTATATGTGCATGAAATTATGTGTTATATGTTTATGTGCATTTATGTGACTTCCTACGTGAATTATTTGTATTATATGACACGCATGAATTATTTACAATACATGATGACATGACACGCATATTCATGACATCAACATATGCACGCACGTTTAGTACAAACGGCAGGATATGAGAGCGATAAATATTTACCGATATGAGCGTCTAATGTCGACTCACAGTTGAGTCACGGCTCTTCTATGCTACCGTGGCGACGTCGTATGGCGCTACCGTCAAGACATGACATGTACAAGGCAAGACATGATTTTAGGGCTAATGCCCTCATGGCGGGTCGTGAAACCTGGAGGGTGCGAGCTGAGGGAGTAAGCGACACCGAGGGTACCTCTGGTGTTGACTACCTCAGATTAGGCTACCAGTGTGAAGCGTCCGCGTGGCGTATGAAAGCACCTTGGGACAGAAAAGGCGCCCTAGGGTTAGCCTCCCTTGAGTGGGTATTGCCACTTTTATTTATTTATTTATCCCTAGTGGATCGAGCTCCATGATGGTGCATAGCAAGATAGCCGAGGGCCCTATATGGCAAGACAAGACAAGGAAAAATATGAGGTCTAGGAAGCATTGGCGCGGATGCCTTTGCGAATTTAGGACACGTGCACGGCATGCATGGCTTTCACTTACTGAGCTTTATAAGCTCATTCCACGTATTTATGTGTTGTAGGTTCACGGGATCACGGTACGTGACCTTTACCATGGCCAGGCCTATTTTTGAAGCTTCCAGAGGACTTTTGAGGTGGCAGTGTGTACATGGATGCGACCTGAATGGCGGGCCAATAGATTATTTTTGAACACGCATGCGCACTCACCTATGTATTATGTCCTAGAAATATTTTGCATTGTACAGAAGAATTTCCTTTTTATAAAAGGAAAAATTTTGTACGCATTTTCGTATATAGATTTCATTTATATCACATGCAGTCACACAAAATAGTAGTAAGAATAGGCGGGGTAGGAGTCAGGGGCGCCACAAATACCCAAAATTTCGTAATAGATATTTATGCAAAAATTCAATTTCGAAGAATTCAGCACACATTCGCCAAATTACAATGTGGAAAATGGTTAGGAGAGATCTTACCGTGTTGTAATAGCCTGAAAACGTCCGATGTCGCCGGAAAATGTCGCTGATGAAGGTGAGGCCGCGGCCAAAATTCGACCCAAAAAATCCCTAATGTCCAAACTTTACTCACATACCTAATTTTCGCAAAAATAAAGATCAATATCAACCTTAAATGACATATAACACACGAATAAGCTACGAAATCACATAAATTAAGCTCCAAACAATCGAAAATTCGAAACCCTTCGAAAAAAACACCAATTTCGAAACTTTCAAGCCTCAAATCGCTAAATACAATGAGGAGAATTGCTAAGTGGAGTCATTAACGTGTTCTTCAAGCTCGGATTCGTCGGAAAAGCTTCGATTTCGCCGAAAATCGCCCAAAGCCGCGCCACTTAGTTTTTTCTTCGAGTTAATGAAGTGAGGAGGAAGAAGTTTAATAAAAGACTCATGGGCAACGGTTGTCACGAAAAATACCGTAACCGTCGCCCATGACGTAAATAAATTAAATATTTTTTAATAAAGCATGGGCGACGGTTGATCCATCGCCCATAGTTAAAAAAAAAATTGTTTTTAAAAAAATTGATATAATGGGCGACGATTTTTATTTCGTGAAACACCCGTCCCCCGTGATTAAAAAAATAATTTAAAAGAACTAAAGTTTGGGCGATGGGTGTTTAATTCAGAAACCGTCGCCCAAAGTTTACTAAACTCATAGGCGACTACTTTTATAGAATAACCGTCGCCCACATTCACCGAAACTTGAAAAGGAATTACATTAATGCCACCGCGTCTATTATATGCGACGGATGTGTACAACCGTCGCCCATAGTACCGTGGCCTATAATTCATTTCCTACTAGTGTGCCTTCATCAAACAGGTTCTCGTTGGCGTGTCTATAGTGAAGCAAGAAGATCCTTGTATTGGAATAGCGAAGCTCTTTGGTAAAGAAATTTCTTCGTAACCTTTGAGTCATAATTCTTTTCTTACTTTTTTTTTTTTTGTTGTAGCTCATCAAAACCTTGGATTAGTATGGATTTTGTTCTTATCTGCTTCATTCTAGTGCAAGAAAGTACCATTTATTTGTCAAGTCGTTAACATGGTCGTTGCTTGTCTTTCAATTTGATTATATTATTACCATTAATACAAGGCCAAATTTGAAGGTCTCAAGTTTGAACCCTAATACCTAAAAAGAAAAACAAAGTCGTATAATACCCTATAAGATGGATTAACAGAAAGCAGCAGCGGGAAAGAAAAGAAGATGGTAATCCAACCGCCGATGGACGAGGCAGATAAAAGTCGGAGATCGACGTGGTCGGAAAAATCATCGATGCTGACACGCACGTTTCATCATCGAACGTTGCTGGGACTTTAGGAACGCCACCAGGTATATTTATGCTTTTTGCACTGGAGCTCGAAGACTAAATTTATAACTTTTCATAATTTCATTTTATCACGTTTATTTTATACGTTAACTATTCAAACTAGTATTGTAAACTGTGTATCTGATCATTATTATGATTAAATAAAAGAAAAAAACTCATAATTCGAAAGTTGAAAGATAAAATTGTTGTTCTCTATGAGATACCAACAGGAAAGTTATTAAGAGGTACTTTTGCTCTGTTAAGTTTACTGGATATGTCCAGATTAGTCCCACTGTATAACATGTTATGTTGTTCACTTTCCAACTTTCCACTCGGTAAGGGACGAAAGAATCCCTGCTCTTGTTCGAGAATCTGCTTGATTAAATACGGCCCGCTATAGTAATGGCCAGCTCTCAGGATAACTTATGAGCTGCGTTTGGTTCGAAGCCCATATAATATAAATGTCCAAGCCCAGGAAAAAGTTATATTAGAAAATCCTAGATAAAATAATATTATTCGTTCATTTGGAATAAGCTATAGAAGGGCCCATTTAAAATTGCCGGGCTTCTCCACTTTTCGCGGGCTTCGTCTAGGACTACCAAACATGCGTATATTGTTTATAATTAATCTGCAACCCATTTCTAGTTTTGTCCTACAAAGCAAACACATCATGGGAAAGAGTGGAGATTATAGTCGCAAGATAAGAACAGTCAAGATTAAAAACGAAAATTACAATAATAACCTTAGCCTCTCTCGCTCAACGCTTGGAGAAATTGCCTTTTCATCATTAATCATTCCGTGAATTTTCATGCGACATAACCAATGTTTTAAAACGCATGTTGCGCACTACATTGCGTTTTTGTTCCAACAGCGCGTAGTGTAAATAGCGTAGCGTATTGCGTGGGTATTTCAAGCAAGCCAATTTTAATAAGAAAATAACATTTATACTATTAGTATAATTACCAAGAAACATAATTCAATAGATAAGCAAAGAAATAATTTTAACAAGGTATAATTATAAAATCTAATTAGTATATATCCCAACCAATCAAAAATATAAAAAAATACATTGAAAGTTACATTTGCATAAGATTTTAATAGAATATTTCATATCTAAATGACTGTCATATCATGGGCTTCCAACAATCATTCAAGATATTAAAAAAAGATAACAAGTAAAATTTTATCTAATCTTAGAAAATGCAATTTTTAAATAATATTCTTATGGATAACAAAATTATAAGATATGCATGTCATTTTGATCGCTTTTAAGCAAAGAATAAAATAGAAAATTTTATTTGTTTTTATCATATAAATTACATTAAGTATTCGGTATTTTATGATTAACTGGAAAGTAATAGAAAGTTTAAAAAGTAGAACCAAAGTGAATAGTTTGTAGGTGTCCTATTAAATCATTACAGCTCATCGCCACAAATAGTATCTCCCTCGTCATAATAAATTGTCAGCTTTATGCTTTTTTGAGGGTCAATTCGAAATCAGGCCCCATTACGGGGTTGATTTAGAATTCAGACCATGTTTGAGAATTTTTTAGGTTAAATGATTCATTTTGTATGGTATAAAAAAGTGGTATGAAAGATATATGAACTGACATAGAATGATCATTTGTGTTACAAACTTTCAACATACCGGTATGCCAGAGCAATGAAGTTGTACTGCAGAAAATAAACTGGTATCGGATGATCATAAACTTGTACCGAGTTATGGTTTTGTGTTACAAAATTTGAACATACTGGTATGAAAGAGCAATGAAGCGGTACTGCAAAAAATGGGTCCTTAAAACTATTTTTTCTGCCAAGAGGGCCTGAATCCTAAATGATAGTTACGTGGGGGCCTGAAATAAAAATACCCCTTTTTTAACGCTTCGTCGCGTTTTAAAGTAAAACTGTGCTATTGCGCGCCTTAACGTGCTCTATATTTCGCTTTTTAAAACACTGGACATAACATCGTCTACAACGAAAAGTATACAAAATTTCCTTCAAAATAGCCATGGCTACATTCGCCGTCAGGTTAGGACTTCGATCTGCCATCGGGTTACTCAGGTATCAAGCGGAGGGCAGCTCCATCGCCATTTCTCGTCTCATCCCAAAGCCCTCTCGCGCAATGTGGTTCTCACTTCGATGCTTTTTGTTGCTCCGCGATGCCACACTTGGCCTCTCGAAGATTTTCTTTTTCTTTGTTTGTTTTGCTTTATTCTTATATGAATTTAACAAATCTCAAGAACTGAAAGGAAATAGGCGCAACACTTCACGTGGTTCAGATCCTTAATCGAATCCTACATCCACGATCAAAGATCTTGAATATTATTCAGTGGATCTGATATACAGATTACTGTGAGCTGAAAGAAAAATTACAGAGCTCAAATGAAGAAGACGGGTATTTAAATTCAACAGTGAGCGCGCCAAAACAATACAGCTCAGCTGAAGAATACCCGTTCTAATGAAAACGCCGCTATGAAAGACGTCTTAATAAGTTGTTCTATTTGATAAGTGTCTCACGCCTTTTTAAATGATCAACGCTTTTAAATCAAGCTTGTATATTCAGACCAGTCGAACTTCAGACTTCAGAGTTCTGCTCCTTAGTTTCTTTGTCCAAACTGTCTTCACGAGTTATCTTCAATAGCCCCCGCAAAATGGACGGAATAAATCGATGGCCGACATCTTGACTAGAAAGTGTTGCAAGAAAGGACCCGTGAGAGATTTGATAAAGAGGTCAGCTAGTTGATCCTCTGACTTGATTGGCAGTAGCTTGATAGTGCCTCTAGACACATGGTCCCGAACGAAGTGGCAGTCTATTTCGATATGTTCCAGCTCTCATGGAACTTAGGGTTGGAAGCAAGCGTTAGAGCAGAAAGATTATCACAATACACAACAGGTGTATGAGGCAGAATCACTCCCAATTCTGCTAGAAGTTGTTTTATCCAAATGATCTCTGCCACAGTAGCACCTAAGGCCCTATACTCTGCTTCCGTGGATGAGCGTGAGACTGTGGGCTGCTTTTTGGGTTTCCATGTGATCAGAGCATCACCCAAGAAAGAATAATAGCCGGTGATTGATTTTATAGTGTCCTTACAAGACCCCCAATCCGCATCAGAAAAACTGCCAGCTATAAATGTGAGGTAGACTTCAGTAGAATTCCTTGGCCTGGTGATGACTTCGGGTATCTGAGCAGGTGATGGCGGCCACTAAATGTCCTGTCCTGGGAGCTGAGATGTATGACTAAGTTTGTGCACGGGAAAAGCTATATCAGGTCGAGTGAAAGTCAAATATAGCAATCTGCCAATCAATCTGCGGTATCTGAAAGGTTCCTCTAGCAGTTCTCCATCTGATTCAATGATATTCTCTACTGGATTCATGGGAGTTGTTAGAGGTTTAGAGCCCAGATAACATGTATCCTCCAAGAGTTTTTGTGTGTACTGCCTCTGACTGATATAAATTCCACCTATGCTCCGTGCTACTTCTATGCCAAGGAAGTACCTCAACCCCCAAGTCTTTGATTCTAAAGTTGTGTTTCAGGAAATCCTTGACCTCTTGAATGGCATCAACTGAGGGCGCGGCTAGTATAATGTCATCCACATAAACTAGGAGTACAACTAGTCTGTCACCCTTGCCTTTGATGAATAAGGTATGATCAGAATGAGTTTGATCAAATCCAAACATCTTCACAGCTTCAGTAAATTTCTTATTCCATTGTCTCGAAGCTTGCTTGAGACCATACATTGATTTGGGAAGTCTGCAGACTACTCTGTCTGGACCTGTTTTATCATAATTGCTGTAATATCCTTGTGGAAGCTCCATGTAGACTTCCTCAGCCAACTCACCGTTCAAGAATGCGTTATTTACATCTAGTTGCATCAAGTTCCAGTCATATTTTGCTGCCAATGTGACACTAGCTTGATGGTATTTGACTTAGCCACGGGTGCAAATGTATCAATATAACTCACCCCCTCTCTCTGATCATAAACGTTCACCACCAAATGAGCTTTATGCTTTTCAACATGTCCTTCTGAGTTATACTTCAGTTTGTATACCCATCTACACTCTATTGCTGTTTTTCCTTTAGGCAGTGGTTGCAATGACCCTGTGTTTTCTTCCAGAGCTCTAAACTCCTCATCCGTTGCCTGCAACCACTCTTCAGAATGTGATGCTTGGATGAAACTTCTTGGCTTCTTTGCAACTGAGAGACTCCCAATAAAGGTCTGATACTGATCTGCGAACAACTGATAAGAGAGCACTCCAGAGATAGGATATAAATCATTCCTACTATCTTGTTGCAATGATAGTCACTTAGGTATGTTGGTCTCCTAGACTATCTCCTTGACCTTCTCTGTTCATGCTGCATACAAGGTTGATCTTCTGTAACAACTGTTGTCCTTGTTGGTCCGTGATTCACCAACAATACGACTTCGGACGGATTAAACACGCCTAAGATCGAGATTAGGTTCGGGCGTTGGGCTTGGTGGTGTTCCTGAGGAGGCTCTCTCACTTAAAATTGTTTTGATCTTCACACAAGCAACCTAACTATGTGTTAGGGTTTTAGTATTTATACCACAAGTGTATATAATACTTGGGCCCTTGTGTAAGCCATTACAAAATAACTAAGAACTAACCCAACTAAGAACTAGCCAAAGTTTTAATTAAGCTAACAACAAGATAATATAATGAAATTGTACAAAATATTTCTAACAGTCCTTCTGTATTGTCTGCTGTAGGTTCTGCCAAGTCCGGACATAGACGATTCTCTGTATTGTAATGAGGTACTTCCTGCTCTGGTGAAGATGGTGCATCCAATGGCCTTGGTAAGACACAAGAAGGGAAAGGGTCGACTGAACTTGACAGCTGATTGTCCTTGAATGAAAATTCATTCTCCTGGAAACTGATGTCCCTCAAAATAAATATTCCCTAGTCTTCAAGTCCATCACCATACAACCCTTCATGCCATTTGGATATCCAAGGAACACACACTCCCTAGCTCGTGGATCGAACTTCTTCCTACCTGCAGCAAAGGTGGAGCAAAAGCACAAAGAGCCAAACTTACACCCGTAGCATTTGATAGTCTACAGGCCTTGGTACAAGAGCTGAAAGGGACTCTTATTATGCAAGTTAGTTGATGGTGTTCTATTAATAAGGTAGGCAGATGTCAATACACATTCTGACCAATAAGCAATGGGGACTCAGACATGAAGTAAAGAGATCTAGCTACATTTAGAAGATGTTGATGTTTTCGTTCAACAACCGAGTTCTGTTGTGGAGTTTTGACACATGAAAGGTGATGTATTATCCCCTTTTCCCTGAATAGATCAGCCATGTTAAGTTCCTTCGCATTGTCAGTTCTCAGAACCTTAATTTTCTGCTTAAAGTGTGTCTCAACAAAAGCTATGAAAAAAGGGATTACTGTTTTAGCATCTGATTTCTGTTTCATCATGAATAACCAAGTGTATCTAGAATAGTCATCCACAATTGTAATGAAATATTGATGGTCTAAATGAGAGGGAATATGAAAAGGGCCCAAATGTCACAATGCACCAAATCAAAGGGTGAACAAGAAGTTTTGTTATTGTTTGGAAAAGTACTTCTCTATTTTGCTATGGGGCAAATTTTATAGAAAGTACCATTAAGATCTTCCAAAAAACTAACAGAATCCTTAAGGAGAAGAACTTTATCAGATGGATGACCTAACCTTCTATGCCACAAATCATGGGAAAATTTATTAAGAAAAACAGTATCAGATACTGCATTATTTCTACTAGAAAAGTAGTCTACTTGCAAGGTGTATTGACCAGCAATTTTCCTACTCTTGCCAATCAGTTGGTGGGAATGATCATGCACCTCAAAACCATCAGCTCCCAAAGAAATTTACAGTTTATTTTTATTAGCTAAGTAACTCACTGATATCAAGTAAAGTGAAACTCAGGGACAGCTAAAAACATCTGTTAAAGTGATGTGTCTGTTAACTGTGAAAGATCATGCTCTATTGACCTTTATAACTGAATTATCTGGTAGAATAACATGTGATTCTTCTATTTCATGCAAGTCAGAGAGTAAAAGGATGTTACCACACACGTGCCTTGTTGCACCTGAATCTATTAACCAAATTTCTGAGTCTGAAAATTCAGGCAAATTGAAGGAAAGACCTGCTCCCTTGTCTGCACACTGTCCGAACTCACCTGTGTCTGACTCAATGCCTCCAGACTGAACAAAGCCTTCAAATTCTGCAGTTGAAAGGGTGTCATTTGCACCCTGACCAAAGATTCCTTACCATAATGGATTCCTGAACATAACTGAGAACTCTGCTGGGCTGCTTTACTGTGATTGTCTACCTGAATGGAATTCATCCTAGCTATTTTGAACTTCTGAAATTGCTTGAATCAGGAGGAAAGCCATGTATCTGGTAACAAGTTTCCACGATGTGACATCTTTTATTGCAGTGTGTACATACTGGTCTTGTGGAGTATTTTCTGTAGTTAAAACAGTCCTTCTGGTATTCTCTTGATCAGGCTTTTGTCATCATTGCCATGCTACCAAACTATTCTTCCCCTGTCTTGATATGACTTGTGCCCATGTTTCTTTGCTTCTCTTCTTGAATGATGGGAGAAAACACTCTATTAATAGTGGGCAAAGGATCCATAAGCAGAACTTGCCCCCTAATCTGTGAATATGACTCATTAAGTCCCATTAGAAAAGTCAGCACATATTCCTCATCAAGAAAGGTGTTCATCTCTTTTATGCCACCACAGGTGCATTGGCAAGATGGTCTGTAATTCACCAGTTCATCCCATAAGGTCTTGAGTCTGGTATAATTAACAGAAACAGTGCTGGAACCTTGGCTGAGGTTGAACAGATCCTTCTTCAGCTGGAATATTCTTGGTCTATTGGTTTGTCCAAATCGCTCTTGTAGATCAACCCAGACCTCCCTAGCTGATGAACTATAAAGGATACTCGCCGAAATCTCCTTCGAAACAGCATTGATGATCCAAGAAATAACCACATTGTTATTTCTCTTCCAAGTGCTAAGCTAATTTTGTGTTCCAATTTCATCATGAGGATTTGCAACTGGAGGCTGTAAATCGCCATTAACAAACCCCTCCTTGTTTCCTTCCTATGAGAGCTATTAACATTGCCATGCTCCACGTAGCATAATTGTCCCCGTTCAATTGCTCATGAACGAGTAACTAACCCTACGTGTCATTCGAATGGAGAAAGTAGGGATCGTTGATGAGAACAGTTGTATGTGTAGGTGGCGCTGTGTGCGAGGGTGCCTGCGGAGGTACTTGCCTCGATGACCGATCTTCCATGGCAAATTGGGAATTAGGGTTCTTGGCAATCTTGATAATCGTGCACGGATGGTATGCGCTCTGATACCATAATAAATCTCAAGAACTGAAATTTAAGGAAATAGACGCAGCACTTAACGTGGTTCAGATCCTTAATCGAATCCTACATCCACGATCAAAGATCTTGAATATTATTCAGTGGATCTGATATACAGATTACGGTGAGCTAAAAGAAAAATTACAGAGCTCAAATGAAGAAGACGGGTATTTAAATTCAACAGTGAACGCGCCAAAACAATACAGCTCAGCTGAATAATACCCGTTCTAACGAAAACGCCGCTATGAAAGACGTCTAAATAAGTTGTTCTATTTGATAAGTGTCTCACTCCTTTTTAAATGATCAACGCTTTTAAATCAAGCTTGTATATTCAGACCAGTCGAACTTCCGACTTCAGAGTTCTGCTCCTTAATTTCTTTGTCCAAACTGTCTTCACGAGTTATCTTCAATAGAATTGTCTGTCATATGTTCGTTAGTGTGTTTATGTTGTTTGCTATATGATCTGTAATTGTATTCCTCAATTTAGTGCATTGAAGTGTATGTTTATAGGTTTTCCTTTGGATGGGTATGTGATTTTCTTTTTTGACTCTGTGGTGTGAGTTTTGATAGGTTATATCATACCTTAATATAACAATGATAGTTCTCTACTCCAAATAATACGAACATCATATATTGCATCTGTTCCAAGTACCCTCCAGTTTCACGATTCATATTATGTTGTTCGGGTAACATCTGTAATCTCTTGGGCAAAAGTTTTACTTTAATCATAGTAATGGAGAAAAATAAACATGGGATTGATTGCTATGTCCACATTGAAATAGCAACGAAAACTCTTGTGATAGTTCTCTCAAATTATTCCTTTGTTGATATCTTCTCCCATGGTAATGATCAGATTTATTGTCGGTTTTTAGGACCATGCGAGCTCCGTGATCGGAACAGGAAGAGCGATGACTGGAGAGAAAAGTGAACAAGCAACGAAATCAGGACTTGGCTGGGTTAGCTGAGAGGCAAAATCGGATCGTGAGCACGGGCAAATCTGTTAGCAGTGTTTGCTAAAGTTGTGTTTTTAGGTGCTAAATTCTCCTCCATGAAGAACCACGAATGATATTACGGATGTCAGTGAGCACCAGTGAGAAGCTATATATGAGGGTTGTTGAAATTCTGGTGAAATTTGAATTTTACCTGAATACGCCCGAAACCTAAATTAATTTAGGTCGATTTAACGCGATTAAGACGAAATCTGGCAAATAAATCGTGGATTCGTGTTGCCCTTACCGTTTTTAGTAGAATCGAAGCGAAAATAGCAGGTTATGTGGAAGATTTTCGATAGCTTGAGACTAAAATCGAGAGAGAAATAGTGTGAAATTCGAGTGAAAGCTGATAATTTAAGGAGAATGATGTAAAATTCGGGCAAGGCTTATTTATAGTAGTGATTGTGTGAAATTTGGTTGTTGCAAATTCGACATGTTGAAATTAAAAATGTTTGAATTCGCCGAATTGAACTCGAAATTGGACCCGAAATTCTGCGTGTCGAAATTCGCCGAGTTGATTTAGGCGAAGTTGGACCCACAATTGCAATTTTAAGGTATAATTTGTAGATTGTACCCGAATTCGCAATTCCTTGAGTTCAAATTGAAGAAAAATTACATGAAATAATCCATAAGCCCGTATTTTCGTCCAAATCTAATAAATTCAAAATAAGATATTTAAAATTAGTTTGAATCTCTCCCCCTTGAAATTCGCATATTGTCAATTAGCTCCCTTTTTTAATGTGAAAGTAGCTCCCCCTTGAAAGTTGCACATATTCTTATATTATCTACTATATAAAAGATCATGGGGGACAATAGTTCATTATTGAAGATTCAACATGCCTAACTTAGAAACAAGAAACTGAAAGTGTTTTTCGTCCAGTGCCTTTGTAAATAAGTCTGCAAGTTGAAGTCCTGTGCTTATAAAATACATATATATTGTTCCCTTCTCGACATGATCTTTTATGAAGTGATGTCGAAGGTCGATATGTTTTGTGCGAGAGTGATGGACAGGGTTACATGTTATAATTGCGCTCTTTGAGTCACTATATATGGGTATATTATTGAGTTCGCCATAATCCTGAAGTTGCGTATGCATCCACAAGATTTGAGAGCAACAGCTTGCTGCAGCAACATATTCTGCTTCAGCAGTTAAGGTGAAACACAATTTTGTTTCTAGATAAACCAACTAATTAGTTTGTCACCCAGAAATTGTGCTCCACCCGAGGTGCTTTTTCTGTCCGTCTTGCACCCTGCATAATCAGCATCGGATATCCGATTAAATTAAAGCCTGAAACTTTGGGATACCAAAATCCGAGATTAGGCTTCCTTTCACACATTTCATAATTCTCTTCACGGCTAAGAGGGTGATTCCTTGGGATTAGCTTGGAATCTAGCACATAAGCATGTGAGAATATGATATCAGGTCTACTAGTGTGAGGTAAAGTAGTGAACCTATAATTCCTCATATACGTCGGGTGACTGGTTTTCGAAAGGATCCCGCAAGTCAGTTGGCAAGAAGGGACATAGGTGTACCTTTTGTGTGCAGTTATCCATTTCAAACTTTTCAAGATGTCATGGATATATTTGGTTTGACTGATGAAAATTCCATTCGAAAGTTTGTTTGACTTGTAAACCCAAGAAGAAAATTAAGTTCACCCATCATACTAATTTCGAATTTAGTTTCAAGTTCACCAAATTGTCACACAACTTTGGATTGTAGATCCAAAAATAATTTCATCTACATAGATTTGGACAAGGAGAATGTCTTTACGTTTTCATTGGATGAAAAAGGGTTGTGTCAATTTTTCCTTTTTCGAAGCCTGACTTGACCAAAAAGTAAGATAGGACATCATACCAAGCTCGAGGGGATTGTTTGAGTCCATATAGAGCTTGTCTAAACGATAGATATAGTCAGGGTGAGTCGAGCTCACGAAGCTCCAGGGTGGCTCACATAAACTTTTTCTTTCAAGATTCCGTTCAAAATGCAGTCTGACATCCATTTGATAGACTGTGAAGTTTTGTGAGCAGCAGCAAGAAATAATTAATTGCTTCGAGTCGAGCTACGGGAGCAAAAGTTTCATCATAGTCGATGCTTCTTGTTGGTTATCCACCTTAGCTATGAGCCTAGCTTTATCACTGATTACAATCCCATTTTCATCCTTCTTATTTTTGCAAATCCATTTGGTACCAATAGTGGTTTTTACCAAGGGTTTTGGGACTAATCTCCATACCTTTAGCTTATCGAATGGTTTTATTTCTCTTGCATAAATCCAATCAGGATCTTCCAATGCTTCTTTGGTTCTTTTAGGTTCCATTTGGCTTAGAAAGCAGGTAATAGACCTTCGTGCGATTGTAGAGGATCTAGTGCTTATACCTTGATTGGGAACTCGATTGCTCTACGGGATGAGCACGTGTCCACTTCCTCTCGTGTGGGAGAGGTTGGGGAGTTTCCTCGTTTTGTGGAGTCACGTTCTCATTTTTTGTAGAAGTGGAGATCTCAATAGAGGGTTCTGTTCAGCTTCTACGATTTCTTTCGAAGTTTATTTTCTAATGATACTTCGATTTTTATTTCGTTGGACGACTTCATTTTCAGGCTCTTGTATAGCTTCACCGACCACAATAGGTTCTACCATTTGTGGTTCGGGTGTGTCACCAATTGTAATGGTGTGTGGAAGAACTGTTGTTGACGTGGGTTGGTGTAAAATTTCCGAAGAGAAAGTCCAGTTCACGTGATTTGATGAGTCTGAACAGGATGTCTCTTCCACTTTTGTGGGAGGATGTTGGTCATCTGTCAACACTCTTATAGGTCCGAGTTCGAGACTGATTTTCCGGAAGCCGTTAAGGGTGTTTCATGGAAAGTCACATTTGTGCTTGACCGTCCTCCATTTCTTAAGGTAGACTCGATATGCTTTTGATTCTTGAGAAATACATAATAAAGGTTGCTTCTAATGCCTAGCATCGAGCTTTCCTCGGTTTTCTCTATCATTTGCCTACATAGCAAATGCATCCGAAAACATGAAGGAATCCTATATTTGGGATTCTTCCATTCAGTATTTCATATGGAGTCTTTCTAAAGTTTGTGAATTGTTGTCCTATTTTGGGTGTAGCATGTCGTATTGGTTGCTTTAGCCCAAAGAAA
>JAPQWV010004779.1:0-26489 GCA_027422505.1 Craterostigma plantagineum
CCAAGTTCTTCCTTTGAGTAAACTAATAAAATTTCTAATCTATCTTATCACTCTGCTAATTATATTCGTAACCCCGTATCAAATTTCACGGGTATTACATTCTCCCCCCTTAAAAGAATTCGTCCCCGAATTATGCCGAAGCGGATACTCGGGTAACGATTTCTCATATCCATGATTTATCTATACCCTTTAAAGGTAAGGTTTTTCCTACTTACTTATTCCTATGGCTACCACTCTTCCGCTGCGCACTCTAAGCGTGCTTATTCTCCTCAGATATCAAGGTTAGTAAATTCAAATGTAGTTTAGTCTCCCGAATTGTCCCACTCAAAAACTTTTATCTGGTTCGAAAACTCTTATGGACTTAACATGCCAAAATTTTTTTATTTTTTATTTTAAATGAAAAGGCCGAGAACTTTGTCACCACACCGAACACTTCTAAATATTACACACTCTAAGTACCGCAACTTAATCTATGCTATATTGCTACTTGTAATTATTTTATGCTTTAATAAACTAGTCACCGATTGTGATGTGGAAATAGGATACCGAAACTCTCACATGATCAAACTCAAACGAAGAGCCAACACCTAATATTCCCAAAACCTTTGAGATTCTCAAGTACTTAGTATTCTAGATTATTTCCCATGTCTAAAATACTATACACACCGAAATTTATATTTTCAAGACTGATCCCTGATATTTACATCGAAAACTCACAAGATATTGAAATACTACACATTCAATTGTGAAAACTATGAGGACATATTCCAAGTCAAGGTTTTTGACATTATTCCACATTCCTAATTTTTCTTACAACTTATACTTATCTAATAATATAGTATCGAAAATTCTAATAATATTGACATGTCGAAAATTCTCAAACTATCTAAGCATGGCAAATACTGAAAACATACCAAAAGCTTGCCGAAAACTTTCATTTATATATATCCGACAACAGTAACTAATTCATTCACATGCCAGAAATTTCTCATGCTTAGTCTAAGCATGCCCCATATCTTTTAACGCCTAATATTATACCTATGACGAAAACTTTCCATATTTAACCATGCAAATAGAGAAAACACTGCGTACGAAAAAGCACTTCAACAGGGGCAAAATCCTAGTCTGTGAAACCTACTAGTTAGATATTCTTACTAATAAAGGTCTTAAATCTCTTAAGTATCAATTTATTCTAGTATCGAGAACTTCCCATCACAAATGAACTTTTAAACGTATAAATAATGACATCTATTTAACTCCAAATCTAAATTCCCACACTTCATATCACACTTAGAAATTACAGCATTCTCTAATATCACATAGTTCATTCTTATCACACATTAAAGGCACATAAGTTGTAGAATACCAGTCACATGTCACATAGTTCACGTAATCACATGCTCACCAATAATCATATTAACCACATTTCAAATAACCGTATCACATACTCAAGAATTAAATTACAGGCCAGGCTGGTTCTCCAGCCTTTTGAGCCGCAATACATGGACAGTCTTCAGAATCTAAAGCCTACGCTCTGATACACCTGTAGCGACCCCCGTTTCTAATTAAGGTTAGTGGCGGATTTTTCGCAACGTAGCCGCGGAAGGCCCGTCTAACAAAAACTTTTTTCCTAAAATATATACATTACAACAAAAATATTATCTATAGAGTTAATTCTATACAAAGGCAGTAGCCCCAAAATATCAAAAGAACAAAACCCTATTGTCGCTCCACAGGTCTTCATCCATGTACCACCGCCTCGCCCTCAAAAGTCCGTGGAGCACCGCCACCAGCCGCCTCAGTCTTGACGCGCAGTCGGCGTCAGACTCGTACCTACTACAACACGTAAACACTGAGCGATTTGCCCAGTCAGGTGAATAAAATGCATGTATGCACGTGAACGCTCCTTCCTGATCCCAATATCTCACTGCAATGTTCACTCTTTCTTTTCCACGATCCTATCTCAAATTACACAATACAGGCCCTAGGTCAGACTCGACACCTCGCGCGCCCATAATAATAATATACGGAAGCTTACACTAGCAGCGTTTTGACGATCACGCAACTGTCCTGCTAGGTTGCTCTTCCGTAAGCGGTTGCCGACATTGACAGCGTTTGACGTTCACGCAACTGCCCTGTCAATGTCCCTCCGCTAAAAACCAAATCACGACGGTTTTTGCACCTCGGTACGTTCACGCCCGAGTAGACGATCGATCACGCCTGTCTGCCGTCAGTGTCATATGAGTATCAACCTCGACTCCTCAACGAGTCATAAAATCATAACAATCTCACACTACCCCCCCGCTCACCGGTAACGTCAAAGTATTACCGTCTCAATACGGCACGAGTATCTCTCCCCTGTGATATGATATGCATATGCTATGCATATAAATGTGATGCTATTTGAAAACATGCTTCTACAATGCTAAACACGTATCTGAGACTTATGTGTTACTATGTAATTAAATGATTTACGTGTTTTATGTGTTTTACGTACACGTGGAAGCATGTTTTCAAATAGCATCACATTTATATGCATAGCTTATGCATATCATATCACAGGGGAGAGATACTCGTACCGTATTGAGACGGTAATACTTTGACGTACCGGTGAGCGGGGTATGTGAGATTGTTATGATTTTTATGACTCGTTGAGGAGTCCGAGTTGGTACTCATATGACACCTGACGGCATCCAGCGTGATCGATCTGTCTACTCGGGCGTGAACGTCCCGAGGTGCAAAACCGTCGTGATTTGGTTTTTAGCGGAGGGACATGGACAGGGCAGTTGCGTGAACGTCAAAACGCTGTCAATGTCGCGCTTACGGAAGAGCAACCTAGCAGGGCAGTTGCGTGATCGTCAAAACGCTGCTAGTGTAAGCTTCCGTATATTATTATTAGGGCGCGCGAGGTGTCGAGTCTGACCTAGGGCCCTGTATTGTGTATTTGAGATAGGATCGTGGAAAAAGAAAGAGTGAACACTGCATGTGAGATATTGGGATCAGGAAGGAGCGTTCACAGGCATACAGGCATTTTTTTACCTACTGGGCAATCGCTCAGTGTTATACGTGTTGTAGGTACCGAGTCTGACGCCGACGCGCGTCAAGACTGAGGCGGCTGGTGGCGGTGCTCCACGGACTTTTGAGGGCGGGGCGGTACATGGATGAAGACCTGTGGAGCGACAATAGGATTTTGTTCTTTTGACATTTTGGGGCTACTGCCTTTGTATAGACTTAACTCTATATATATATTTTGTTGTAATGTATTATATATTAGGAAAAAAAATTTTTTGTTAGACGGGCCTTCCGCGGCTTACGTTGCGGAAATCCGCCACTAACCTTAATTAGAAAACAGGGGTCGCTACCCTAAGTCATCGAAATCCTCTCAATACTAAAGATTTCTATTGTCGTGGCTCCCAATTAAACATCAAAGTAATCCTAAAATAACTACTTCGAACATCTCAACACTTTAAACCCCATGTGTAAATCACGAACACGTGATGTATACTAAACCATATTGAAATCACTTAAACACATAAAAACCGAAGTAGCTTGCCCTAATACTCATAATCATCAAGAAAGCTTCCTAGAATTTATCCTAACCACCCATAAATCACTAACTCATTTGATATCCCATAAATCATATATAGAGGCATATCAGTATAAAAATACATGAACATAATAACATTGGATGTTTTTCGTATACCTCACTTCCATGTTTTGAGCTTGCTAATTAATTTCCCAAGCTTGGTCGAGATTCTCCTCTCTCTTGGGTGTTATCTCTCGTGCTTTACTCACTGATGGGTTTTTATTTGCTTTCGTTCATTGCCCTTTCTTTGTTCACGTTTTCTTTTTGGTTCCAAATGATAACTTTTGCCTAGGTTAATAATAAGTGATAGGCTCACACGTGTAATTCCCCTCAGGTTAAGTAAGGTTGTGTACTTATCATTAAGTTACTTGGGCCAAGGTAGTTATTATTTGGGCCTTATCCATTCGATCACATCCTATTTTTGGGCCTTTAACTATTTTAATTTGGCTCTAATATTACTTTATCTAGCTTATTTATTAAATTCTTTATTGGGCCAAGTTTCTCCTTGAGTAAACTAATAAAATTTCTAATCTATCTTATCACTCTGCTAATTATATTCGTAAATCCCGTATCAATTTCACGGGTATTACATTCCTCTCTCTCCCTCTCCCCCTAAAAGAATTTCGTCCCCGAAATTATGCCGAAGCGGATAACTCGGGTAACGATTTCTCATATCCATGATTTATCTATCCCTTTTAGGTAAGGTTTATTCCTACTTACTTATTCCTATGCCTACCACTCTTCCGCGCGCACTCTAAGCGTGCTTATTCTCCTCAAGATATTCAAGGTTATAAATTCAAATGTAGTTTTAGTCTCCCGAATTGTCCCACATCAAAAACTTTTATCTGGTTCGAAAACTCTTATGGACTTAACATGCCAAAATTTTTTTTATTTTTTATTTTAAATGAAAAGGCCGAGAACTTTGTCACCACACCGGACACTTTCTAAATATTACAACACTCTAAGTACCGCAAACTTAATCTATGCTATATTGCTACTTGTAAATTATTTTATGCTTTAATAAACTAGTCACCGATTGTGATGTGGAAATAGGATACCGAAACTCCACATGATCAAACTCAAACGAGAGCCAACACCTAATATTCCCAAAACCTTTTGAGATTCTCAAGTACTTATATTCTAGATTATTTCCCATGTCTAAAATACATATACACACCGAAATTTATATTTTCAAGACTGATCCCTGATATTTACATCGAAAAACTCACAAGATATTGAAATACTACACATTCAATTGTGAAAACTATGAGGACATATTCCAAGTCAAGGTTTTTGACATTTTCACATTCCTAATTTTTCTTACAACTTATACTTAATCTAATAATATAGTATCGAAAATTCTAATATAATGGACATGTCGAAAATTCTCAAACTAATCTAAGCATGCAAATACTGAAAACATACCAAAGCTTGCCGAAAACTTTCATTTATATATATATACCGACAACAGTACTAATTCATTTCACATGCCAGAAATTTCTCATGCTTAGTCTAAGCATGCCCATAATCTTTTAACGCCTAATATTATACCTATGACGAAAACTTTCCATAATTTACCATGCAAATAGAAGAAAACACTGCGGTACGAAAAAGCAACTTCAACAGGGTCAAAATCCTAGTCTGTGAAACCTACTAGTTAATATTCTTACTAATAAAGGTCTTAAATCTCTTAAGTATCATTTATTCTAGTATCGAGAACTTCCCATCACAAATAACTTTTAACGTATAAATAATGACATCTATTTAACTCCAAAAATCTAAATTCCCACACTTCATATCACACTTAAATTTACAGCATTCTCTAATATCACATAGTTCATTCTATCACACATTAAAGGCACATAATTGTAGAATACCACAGTCACATGTCACATAGTTCACGTAATCACATGCTCAACACTAATCATATTAAACACATTTCAAATAACACGTAATCACATACTCAAGAATTAAATTACAGCCAGGCTGGTTCTCCAGCCTTTTGAGCCGCAATACATGGACATTCTTCAGAATCTAAAGCCTACGCTCTGATACACCTGTAGCGACCCCCGTTTTCTAATTAAGGTTAGTGGCGGATTTTCCGCAACGTAAGCCGCGGAAGGCCCGTCTACAAAAACTTTTTTTCCTAAAATATAATACATTACAACAAAATATTATCTATGTAGTTAATTCTATACAAAGGCAGTAGCCCCAAAATATCAAAAGAACAAAACCCTATTGTCGCTCCACAGGTCTTCAATCCATGTACCGCCTCGCCCTCAAAAGTCCGTGGAGCACCGCCACCAGCCGCCTCAGTCCTTGACGCGCGTCGGCGTCAGACTCGGTACCTAAACACGTACACACTGAGCGATTGCCCAGCAGGTGAATAAAATGCATGTATGCACGTGAACGCTCCTTCCTGATCCCAATATCTCACATGCAATGTTCACTCTTTCTTTTCCACGATCCTATCTCAAATTACACAATACAGGGCCCTAGGTCAGACTCGACACCTCGCGCGCCCATATATAATATACGGAAGCTTACACTAGCAGCGTTTTGACGATCACGGCACTGTCCTGCTAGGTTTGCTCCTTCCGTAAGCGGTGCCCGACATTGACAGCGTTTTTGACGTTCACGCAACTGCCTCTGTCAATGTCCCTCCGCTAAAAACCAATCACGACGGTTTTTGCACCTCGGGACGTTCATCGCCCGAGTGACAGATCGATCACGCCTGTCTGCCGTCAGGTGTCATATGAGTATCAACCTCGCCTCCTCAACGAGTCATAAAATCATAACAATCTCACACTACCCCGCTCACCGTACGTCAAAGTATTACCGTCTCAATACGGCACGAGTATCTCTCCCTGTGATATGATATGCATATGCTATGCATATAAATGTGATGCTATTTGAAAACATGCTTCTACAATGCGTAAACACGTATCTGAGACTTATGTGTTACTATGTAATTAAATGATTTACGTGTTTTATGTGTTTTACGTACACGTGGAAGCATGTTTTCAAATAGCATCACATTTATATGCATAGCTTATGCATATCATATCACAGGGGAGAGATACTCGTACCGTATTGAGACGGTAATACTTGACGTAACCGGTGAGCGGGGTAGTGTGAGATTGTTATGATTTTATGACTCGTTGAGGAGTCGAGGTTGGTACTCATATGACACCTGACGGCAGACAGGCGTGATCGTCTGTCTACTCGGCGTGAACGTCCCGAGGTGCAAAACCGTCGTGATTTGGTTTTTAGCGGAGGGGACATTGACGGAGGGCATTGCGTGAACGTCAAAACGCTGTCAATGTCGCGCTTACGGAAGAGCAACCTAGCAGGCAGTTGCGTGATCGTCAAAACGCTGCTAGTGTAAGCTTCCGTATATTATTATTATGGGCGCGCGAGGTGTCGAGTCTGACCTAGGGCCCTGTATTGTGTATTTGAGATAGGATCGTGGAAAAGAAAGAGTGAACACTGCATGTGAGATATTGGGATCAGGAGGAGCGTTCACGGGCATACATGCATTTTATTTACCTACTGGGCAAATCGCTCAGTGTTTACGTGTGTAGGTACCGAGTCTGACGCCGACGCGCGTCAAGACTGAGGCGGCTGGTGGCGGTGCTCCACGGACTTTTGAGGGCGGGGCGGTACATGGATGAAGACCTGTGGAGCGACCATAGGATTTTGTCTTTTGACATTTTGGGCTACTGCCTTTGTATAGACTTAACTCTATATATAATATTTTGTTGTAATGTATTATATATTAGGAAAAAAAATTTTGTTAGACGGGCCTTCCGCGCTTACGTTGCGGAAAATCCGCCACTAACCTTAATTAGAAAACAGGGGTCGCTACCTAAGTCATCGAAATCCTCTCAATACTAAAGATGTTCTATTGTCGATGGCTCCCAAATTAACATCAAAGTAATCCTAAAAAACTACTTCGAACATCTCAACACTTTAACCCCATGTGTAAATCACGAAACACGTGATGTATACTAAACCCATATTGAAATCACTTAAACACATAAAAAACCGAAGTAGCTTGCCCTAATACTCATAATCATCAAGAAAGCTTCCTAGAATTTATCCAACCACCCATAAAGTCACGTAACTCATTTGATATCCCATAATCATATATAGAGGCATATCAGTATAAAAATACATGAACATAATAACCTTGGATGTTTTTCGTATACCTCACTTCCATGTTTTGAGCTTGCTAATTAATTTCCCAAGCTTGGTCGAGATTCTCCTCTCTCTTGGTGTTTTATCTCTCGTGCTTTTACTCACATGATGGGTTTTTATTTGCTTTCGTTCATTGCCCTTTCTTTGTTCACGTTTTCTTTTTGGTTCCAATGATATTTTTGCCTAGGTTAATAATAAGTGATAGGCTCACACGTGTAATTCCCCTCAAGGTTAAGTAAGGTTGTGTACTTATCATTAAGTTTACTTGGGCCAAGGTAGTTATTATTTGGGCCTTATCCATTCGATCACTCCTATTTTTTGGGCCTTTAACTATTTTAAATTGGGCTCTAATATTACTTTATCTAGCTTATTTATTAAAATTCTTTATTGGGCCAAGTTCTTCTTCCTTTGAGTAAACTAATAAAATTTCTAATCTATCTATTTATCACTCTGCTAATTATATTCTAATCCCGTATCAAATTTCACGGTATTACATTCTCCCCCCCTTAAAAGAATTTCGTCCCCGAAATTATGCCGAAGCGGATAACTCGGGTAACGTTTCTCATATACCATGATTTATCTATACCCTTTTAAGGTAAGGTTATTTCCTACTTACTTATTCCTATGCCTACCACTCTTCCGCTGCGCACTCTAAGCGTGCTTATTCTCCTCAAGATATTCAAGGTTAGTAAATTCAAATGTATAGTTTAGTCTCCCGAATTGTCCCACATCAAAAACTTTTATCTGGTTCGAAAACTCTTATGGACTTAACATGCCAAAAATTTTTTTATTTTATATTTAAATGAAAGGCCGAGAACTTTGTCACCACACCGAACACTTCTAAATATTAACACTCTAAGTACCGCAAACTTAATCTATGCTATATTGCTACTTGTAAATTATTTTATGCTTTAATAAACTAGTCACCGATTGTGATGGGAAATAGGATACCGAAACTCTCACATGATCAAACTCAAACGAAGAGCCAACACCTAATATTCCCAAAACCTTTTGAGATTCTCAAGTACTTAGTATTCTAGATTATTTCCCATGTCTAAATACATATACACACCCGAAAATTTATATTTTCAAGACTGATCCCTGATATTTACATCGAAAACTCACAAGATATTGAAATACTACACATTCAATTGTGAAAACTATGGAGACATATTCCAAGTCAGGTTTTTGACATTATTCACATTCCTATTTTTCTTACAACTTATACTTAATCTAATAATATAGTATCGCAAATTCTAATAATATTGACATGTCGAAAATTCTCAAACTAATCTAAGCATGCAAATACTGAAAACATACCAAAGCTTGCCGAAACTTTCATTTATATATATACCGACAACAGTAACTAATTCATTTCACATGCCAGAAATTTCTCATGCTTAGTCTAAGCATGCCAATATCTTTTAAACGCCTAATATTTACCTATGACGAAAACTTTCCATAATTTAACCATGCAAATAGAAGAAAACACTGCGGTACGAAAAAGCCACTTCACAGGTCAAAATCCTAGTCTGTGAAACCTACTAGTTAGATATTCTTACTAATAAAGGTCTTAAATCTCTTAAGTATCAATTTATTCTAGTATCGAGAACTTCCCATCACAAATGAACTTTTAACGTATAAATAATGACATCTATTTAACTCCAAAATTAAATTCCCACACTTCATATCACACTTAGAAATTTACAGCATTCTCTAATATCACATAGTTCATTCTTATCACACATTAAAGGCACATAAGTTGTAGAATACCACAGTCACATGTCACATAGTTCACGTAATCACATGCTCACAATAATCATATTAAACACATTTCAAATAACACGTAATCACATACTCAGAATTAAATTTACAGGCCAGCTGGTTCTCCAGCCTTTTGAGCCGCAATACATGGACAGTCTTCAGAATCTAAGCCACGCCTCCTGATACCACCTGTAGCGACCCCCGTTTTCTAATTAAGGTTAGTGCGGATTTTCCGCAACGTAGCCGCGGAAGGCCCGTCTAACAAAAACTTTTTTTCCTAAAATATAATACATTACAACAATATTATCTATAGAGTTAAGTCTATACAAAGGCAGTAGCCCAAAATGTCAAAAGAACAAAACCCTATTGTCGCTCCACAGGTCTTCATCCATGTACCGCCCCGCCCTCAAAAGTCCGTGGAGCACCGCCACCAGCCGCCTCAGTCTTGACGCGCGTCGGCGTCAGACTCGGTACCTACAACCACGTAAACCTGAGCGATATGCCCAGTAGTGATAAATGCATGTATGCACGTGAACGCTCCTTCCTGATCCCTATATCTCACATGCACTGTTCCTCTTTCTTTTCCCACGATCCTATCTCAAATTACACAATACAGGCCCTAGGTCAGACTCGACACCTCGCGCGCCCATAATAATATATACGGAAGCTTACACTAGCAGCGTTTTGGACGATCACGCAACTGCCCTGCTAGGTTTGCTCTTCGTAAGCGATTGCCGACATTGATAGCGTTTTGACGTTCACGCAACTGCCCTGTCAATGTCCCTCCGCTAAAAACCAAATCACGACGGTTTTGCACCTCGGGACGTTCGCGCGCCCGATAGAGAGATCGATCACGCCTTGTCTGCCGTCAGGTGTCAATGAGTACCAACCTCGCTCCTCAACGAGTCATAAAATCATAACAATCTCACACTAACCCGCTCACCGGTACGTCAAAGTATTACCGTCTCATACGGTACGAGTATCTCTCCCCTGTGATATGATATGCATATGCTATGCATATAAATGTGATGCTATTTGAAAACATGCTTCCACGTGTACGTAAAACACATAAAACACGTAATCATTTAATTACATAGTACCACATAAGTCTCAGATACGTGTTTACGCATTGTAGATGAAGTTTCACCTACCTGTCCTCCTGATATAGACACGAACTCAGTGAACTCCTAATGCTTCGATCCTATGAGCATATGAATATTATTATATCAGTATAATTGCTAAGTCAACATAAGTTTCGAAATTCCGAATCCTAATTATTGAAAAACCCTAGAACCCTGAAAACCCTAAAATAATAAAACCTAATTTGCCGAAAACTTATTGCAATCCATATTGAACCCTATAATTACCTATACACTTAATCTTCAAAGGTTATTAGTATAGGAATACCCGATTCTATTAATTTCTCAATCAGTACAACACGTGACTCTTTCGAAAACTTTGTTGTAAAGGTCACATGCGAAAACTTTAGTGGGCATAACATATTATTGACAAAGAAGCCACAATGAAAAGTTCGGGAAATTAATGTAATGTTACGAAACCTTCTATCAGCTAATTACTGAGTATATTCAAACAATAAAACCCAAAATGCCGAAACTTCCTAAAGTTGAAGCTAATAAATCACCCAATAATATTCAAGGCTAAAAAATACTAGTCGTCCGAAAGCCCTAAGTCATCGAAATTCCTCTCAATACTAAAGATGTTCTATTGTCGATGGCTCCAATCATCAAAGTAATCCTAAAATAACTACTTCGAACATCTCAACACTTTAAACCCCATGTGTAAATCACGAACGAAACTATATGTATACTAAACCATATTGAAATCACTTAAACACATAAAAACCGAAGTAGCTTGCCCTTAATACTCATAATCATCAAGAAGCTTCCTAGAATTTATCCTAACCACCCATAAAGTCACGTAACTCATTTGATATCCCATAAATCATATATAGAGGCATATCAGTATAAAAATACATGAACATAATAACCATTGGATGTTTTCGTATACCTCACTTCCATGTTTTGAGCTTGCTATTAATTTCCCAAGCTTGGGTCGAGATTCTCCTCTCTCTTGGGTGTTATCCTCGTGCTTTACTCACATGATGGGTTTTTATTTGCTTTCGTTCATTGCCCTTTTCTTTGTTCCACGTTTCTTTTTGGTTTCCAATGATAACTTTTGCCTAGGTTAATAATAAGTGATAGGCTCACACGTGTAATTCCCCCTCAAGGTTAAGTAAGGTTGTGTACTTTATCATTAAGTTTACTTGGCCAAGGTAGTTATTATTTGGACTTATCCATTCGATCACTCCTATTTTTGGGCCTTTAACTATTTTAAATTGGCTCTATATTACTTTATCTAGCTATTTATTAAATTCTTTATTGGGCCAAGTTTCTTCCTTTGAATAAACTAATAGAATTTCTAATCTATCTTCTCTCGTAATTATATTCGTAAATCCCGTATCAAATTTCACGGGTATTACACCATGGCGATGACTCTATCGATGCTTGTCTGAATGAGTTCACTCGTCTTCCTCAGAGCCATCAACGTTGCAATCGATGTTGAGAATGTCGGAGATGTTTGCAGTATCATTGAGAGTATCTCCAACCCCATGCCAACCTGGCGTTTCCGCTGGAATTTGGGGGGAAGGATCACCAACCCCACGCAAAACACCACCCTAAATACAGTGGGCCGCTACATGTCACATTATCTTTAGTGTGGCACTGTTTCCCCTCTATTTGTCTTTTTTATTTACTTTTGTTTTTGAGTTTATGTAATATGATTTTGGAGAAATGGAGAAGACGGAGAAGTGTGAAGAAGATGATGACTAGGACAGAGAAATTTTAATCTGTTTTTATTTTGCTTTTCGGTTTATTTTTTTATCGTAAATGATCAACTTTTTTAATTATTGTTTTTTAATTTACTTTTCGGTTGGTAGCTTTTATGAAATTAGATAAAAATTACCGAAGTAATATGACTTGGATTTCCATATATTTTTTATTGACTTTAAAACACTCATGTAACTTAGTTTCGGATCATGGATTATAGTGGGATAAACAAGGATTAAAATTTAATTCATAATAGTACTGGGAACGTAAAATAAATAGAAGTAAATGGAATATTAGTTTAGAGGAAAATATAGAGAAGATGTTGTTAGAGTTATTGTTACTGTTTAAACTGTATATGTAGAGGAATTTTACGTATCAACCTTATATTAGAGGAAATGGTCAGAGATGGCCTAAGGCTATATATGCGGTTTTTAAAAAAGGTACGATGCTATGCTTCATTAATTCCGATTCTAATGTCTTTATTTAATTTGGGCAAGAATACCGACCTTACCGAATATAATTATGGCAAATAACTATATAACATCATATATTTATTTTTCCTATGATACATTAAACCAATTTAAAGAGATATTAATATGTCGATTATTAATATTTTGTTAATTAATAATAAACATTCTTCATTTAGCTATCTATAGGTCCATGCAATGTATGACTGAATCAAATGAGTATATATCTTCATACTACATATATTAAATCTTGTACGATTATTATCAATATTAATATTCATTATTTTTATTTGTTGTAATGATCTTTTAATATTTACATGGTGGACGTAGCAAAGCTCATGATATTATAATTGTATATTTTAGCAAATTCATAATATATATAGTTGTACATTTGTGAATTAGAATTTTAATGGGACTTAATGTTCATAAAGGGATTTTCTGAAAAAATATTATCTTATTATCTTATTGAATATGATAATATTTACAAAGGCCCGAGTCGGGAACGAACGATTTTATTATTTTTAGAGTTTATTAATTTTTGGAGTATTAATTTATCCATGTTTTATTGTATTATTATTTATTCATGGGGCAACTTCAACTAAATCCCCATTCCCCTATTTTCTTACACATACTCCCAATTTCATATTATTTATTAGCAAACTCTCTAAATTCAAAACAATCTACACTACACATAACTCATCATGGACGGTTTTGCCCCTCTATTATTGTAGTATCAATATACGTATGTTTGTAGTACCTCATGAACGATTTGCCACCCTCTATTAATTTCCACAACCCTTACCCAAACTTGTAGTACCAATATACGTATATTTGTAGTACCAATGTATAGATGTTCGGGTGTACATTCCGTGAGCCCATGGACGATTTTGCCCTCTACTAATTTCCACACCCTTTTCTTTCCTTACCCAAACTTGCAGTACCATATACGTATGTTGTGTAGTACGAATGAATGGACGTCCGTGGTACCATTCCGTGAGCTTGTGCAGTACCATACGTAGATTATTTGTAGTATCTTTTCCGTACCACGTGCTTAACTATCGCACTCATACCCTAATGCAGCACCAATTACATATATTTGTAGTACCAATATATAGATGTTCGTGGTACCCGTTTGTATGCTAGTGTGTAACAAAGTAGGTTACTTGTAGTACTCTATCAATTCAGTCAGAAAACAAAACCCTTAAATAGCTAAACAATTGGGCACCGAATTTCGGTGACATAACTAGTTAATTTTAGTAAAATCCTAAATGCATGGTGAATATACATACACAAATATAGTATGCGTAATCAAAGGGTGAGAGTAGATTGGTGATGTTATTTTTGCATGACGACGCGAGGACGATTTGATAATTTCACTTTGCGTGCATTGGTGAATTCCGACGTTTTTCTCTATTTTAATTTCCGTGAAATGAAAACGATGTTGTCCATATATTTTCTTACACTTTCGGTGTGGACAAAGATATATGTATGGGTTTTCGCTTTCATTACTTTATATTCTACGGTCATAAGTCATCTGAATTTCCCATCCCATCACTAGTAAAAGAATGTGAAACTAGACCCTTTATCACCATTGTATACAAAACTACATAATTTCAACAAACCAGTGAACTTCCGTTAAGAAAAAAAAAAAATCTTTGTACAAGAAGCATCCCGCTAAAAAATTAGATAGATGTTAAAAAGGTACAATACAAAACAATGTTTACTTGATTTTCTTGTATGGCTTACGCAACGAAGTTGTATCATTTTTCGAGCAGAACAAAGAATAGATTCTTTCTCTCTCTCTTTTTTTTTTTGCAAACATACATCGTCGGCATGAATGACGGCAAATACTGGCAAGCTTGGATCTTATTAATTAACAAAAATAAGGAAGAAATACCATCGTGCCATATATTAAATAGTTTATATTATATATTAATCTAGCAACACCATAACGGTCCAGCTTGAAGCCTTTCCTAATAAATAATCGAGTGATTAAACATAATTTTTACTTTGTCCTATATTACTTGGTTTGTGGGCCTCTCTCACTGTGTCCCACCCAAACTCCTTTTCTTTTCTTTTTTTCGTTTCTCCATTACCAATCCATACGTCAGCGACGAGATGAGATGACGAGTCCTTATTGGTGCGCTTATCTAAACCCCATGTGGCATGATGCTGGCCTCCTTAACTAATGTAACGCAATATTATTTTAAATCGACTTTCACGTATGATATTCGCTTTCATAATTTCGAATCCTTGCGTTATATATGGCCATCATCTTGCTATACACTATATCTTTCATAAAGAAGGAATCACGATTGACACAATATAATAATTGAATAGCTTGGAAAGAAAATAAGAATAATATTCCTTCAATTTGCTGATTATAATTCGGACCGATGTAATTCATCGACTTGTAACATCATAACCCTAACTTTCCAAACAGACATCCACCGTGGTTAGCAGCGAAAACCGACATGCATTCACTGTCAAATTACTCGTCCATGGCATACTTGAACACACAGCACTCTAATAAAAGTAGCATAATTTGGTGCTCTTAATTGTGACGTAAGATTATAAAAATATCTGGACTCATGTTACGAACCCCATGAACTTTGGTATATTCAAAAGTAACATAAAGAGGTTGGCAAGTCCACTTGTTTCTCCTATCAAACATTATTTACTATAAATTAAACATTTCTGTAGTTCGAAATTTTCGTTCAGTAGTACTGTATTTTGGCATCTTCCACACTTTGTCGTTTAGTGTGTGGAGCGAAGTAAAAACGTCCAAATTGCCAATTACTGGGTTACTCAGTAGTCGAACTTAAATGCTATGGTCATAAACAACTTAATTATGTTCAATCACTAAAAACTTCTGCTCTAATATTCTGTTAGGATCGGTTTACGCGTTTAGAGGGGGGGTGAATAAACGCTTGTCTCTTTTTCGGTTTGTCTTGTCAAGGACAGGTACTCAATCAGTGACCAGTCAGTATAACGTGCGGAAAGTGATACTGAGTGGTTGAAACCAATATATAATGAATAAGTGTGTGTGTGAGTGTATGTATGAGACCGGTTTGTTTCTGGAAGTTCGGAGTTAAAATCTCCTACGTCTCCCCTTCTTCCTCGTAAGGAAGGATCACTAGATCTTCATTATACAATCTTGTACAACTACCCAGCTGAAACACAGCTCTAATCTAGACTCCCTAGGCAGTTGTTTACAACAATCCACCTACTTCAACAGCTTTTTACAGTCCGTTGGTGGATGATTACAACAAATTCAAATCTAAAGAAGAAGTGTCTTTGTACTTCACTTTTGTTTTTGTGCTCTCACCACAGCTCGTTGAATAGCTCTAACTTCGACCTTTGTGAGAGTGAGATTTCAAAGCAGTATGAATGTTTGAGTTCAGTGAAGTAGATAATCTTCTTCTTGTCTCTCTTCTTTATACTTGAGGTTTGAAATTCAAACCGTTGTGAGATAGACTCTTCACTCTGATCGGTGCATTAATTGGCTTTCCAAAATGGGTCTGTCCGGTTTCAGTTGCAGTCTATCCTGTCACTAGCTTTATTCCTTATTTGCGTTAGTTGACCTTGTCTAAACTCTGAACTCGCAGCTTTGCATTGAATGCCTGAAATTTCCTTTTTGTTTCAGCATGCACTTGTCTCTATTGTCCAATCTGTCATTTGTCCGATATCGCATACTGTCGTGCCTTCCTGAATCCTTTGTTAAGACCAGTATCTTTAATCGGTATTATCATAGTCTCCCATGCTTGCTCAGACCGGTCACTTATATATATACCGCTTTTAGTCCTTAGTATAGACAGTACTTTAGATCTCCGGTTTTCTCATTATTAATCAGTTGCGTCAATTCACCAAAACCGATAGTCCGAATGTCTGAATTCGTGTTGCTAACATTTCCCCCTTTTTGGTGATTGACAAAACTAGTCACAGAGAACCAGTTTTCATTCATATCAAAAGAGATTGATACAGCCAACACTTTATTGTACCCCTTGCTCTTGACTATCCGCTCTATCTCCTTCCACTTGTTATTATCCTTGTATGCGTCTTCCTTTATGTCATGTAGTCTCCGAAGGTCGCCAGCTGTTCCTTTGTTAGATTGCAGGCAAGATGCCGTAGACTACTGCCATCATACTGGACTTCAACTGGACCAGTTTCGCTGACTGGTAAAGCCGCAGTCTGGCTTTGTAAGACTGCATCCGGGATGAGTGCAGCTTCGATTGCAGCTCGTTTTGGATCCTTGGTTTTGACATAAAGTTTGGAGATAAACCTCTGAGGATCTGATGAGGTAGAGCTGGGCGGTTGCTGTTGTTTTCTGCTGTGCTCTGGACGTACTTTCCCCCTTTTTGGCAATAACCGGGGTGATGAGCCTAGTCAAGGCCGTCAGTTGTCCTTTAATAACCTCCAGATCTGCACAAACATCTGAGCGGAGACCGATTATATCTTCCTTAAGCGCCTGAAACTGCTCATTGTTGTGCTGCGATCACTGTTGACAGTCTTGCTCAGAACCGAGACGGAACGATAAGTCTGCTTGATCAAGGAGACTTCTCTCGGGGAGCTGATGATATCGACCGGTATGGATACGCTTGTTGGAGGTTCCGTTGGTTGCGACTGATGAGGGATGAAAGACTGAGTGTTTTTCCGGCAATGCAGCAGCTGAGACAACGACAGATTCAGTCAAAATAGCAGAGACAGAGATGCCTTGCTTCGTCGATGTGGGGACTTGGAGAGCAGTTTCTTGCTCAGTTTGAACCTCTACGGCTGGGGTTCTACCAGGGTAGCTGAAATATCCTGAGCGTTGTCTGGAGAAGTGGGGAGACAAGGAGGATTCAGATGCACCAGCAGAGGTGAGAAGTAGAGGCAGGGAGGAAGTGACTGTGCATGAGAAAATCCACTGGCTAGGATGGGATCGGTAGAGAGAATGGTGGAGATAGCCAAGGAAACGATGGAATAGGGTTGCCTAAATAGCAAGTATTCCTCAGAGACCGGTTCTGGTGAGGAATGGAGAACTGGACCCTGTACCAGTTGAGATGTATGCACAGGTGGAACGAAAGATGAAGGCGTGGGGGCGAGCACTAAAGCCGTTGTCATGAGAGAGACGTCCTGCGGCTCATCAAAGGAGGCAGAGATTGAGGCAGGTGGCACAGCTGATGCAGCGCGGAGGATGACGCATCCGGGTGAAGTTGTGCCCAAACTGCAGCATGGTAGACCTGCATACTCTGCAGTTCTGCCTCCAGCCTAGATAGAATTTGAGCTCATGCACTGCATCTCTTCCTTCAGGCTGAAAGTTATCTCGGCGCTGCTCAATATAACTCATCAGTTGCCCCATTTGAAGTGTAGCCCGGTATAGCTCTCGCGCATTTACTAGGCGCTTGATGGATTCAATGCCTAGTGCCTTTATGAGCTTCCCTCAGTTTGTCTGGCCTGTTTGAGTCGGTCAGAGAGACCTTTGGACTTCCAGACCTTCTCACTGTATGGAGTAAACCGAAGTCAACCCATTCGTCATAGGCGCGCAGATCGTCCGCAATTGTCTCCTTTATCTCTTCCCGAATGAGAGTCCAGGCAGTTTCATCGATGGACTCGTGTCCTTCAGGGATTGCAATGGCTTTGCCCTTGCCTGTGTCAGTCGAGATACTCGGACCGGTTCTTGAATCCTCACTCCACCTGTGGTGGCGCAGTCCTGATCACCGAACCAGTTGTCTCCGAGAATGGAGTGACAGTGATGGTTGGTGTTACTGTAGAAACCGTCTGGACTGGTTGTGTAGGTTTTGTCGGTTTCTTTGAGGGGACTGACCCGGTTGTGAGATTCTTGATCGCGTCATGGTCCTTTTCTTGGTAAGAACTTTCCGAAGCGGCTGAGTATCTTCAGAAGAGGAGGAAGACTCCAAGACCAGTTTCTTCTTGGAGAGTTTTGATGAACTTGCTTGTCATCAGTTTTCTTCTTTTGCGTCGGCGAGGGTCTGGGTCGGGAGATAGTCTTCGACGTTCCCATAGATGGTCAACTGCAGACTTCTTAGTTGGCTTGAGGGTGGGCAGATCGTCAGTTGCTTTTCTTTTCACCGATTTCTTAGTGAGCGAGGCTGTGCTCACCATCTGACGAATGGTTGTCATCAGAGATGTAGTTTCAAACCCAATCCCTGCAACAGGGCCAACATCTGCAACCTTGCGCTTGAGAAGGAAAGACAGTTGAGGCGCAAAGTTCTTGATCTCTGCTTCACGTACCGGCAGTATTCCTTTGAGGACAGAGAAAATTACAGAAGACCAGTTGATCTTCATTCCGATCAGAATGGCCACCATGGCCTGAACCTTATCGCTGGTGAGCATATCAAAGGATCCTGCCTTCCCCAAGATGGATTTTGCAACAATATCGTGAAGCAGTCTATACTCTGGTTTAAGAACTACTCGTTTATCTGAGTCTTTAAATGTTCCCCCAGTTAAGGACATCGTTGGCTTGAGACGTTCCTTAACGTCATCAGAAACACTGATAATAGCGTCTCCAGAGGTTGGTAGGTTAAACAGCTTTGCGAAGTACTCTTCAGTGATGTCGAACTGATGTCCGTTGATCACACACTGGAAGCGGTCTCCAACAATAAGTACTGTGTTGAAGAACTGATGCAGAGCCTCTGGGTAGATTTCGGCAGTGCAGTCGAAGAAGGTTTGAAGGCCGGTTTGAATTAGGGCTTCGAATATAGGGACAAATTCCTTGTGTGCGGTCTCTTTGCAGCTAGCAAAGTAGATTTGAAGCGCCGTCCTTGTGAATTCTTTGTGTGCTGGGGCCATTTTGTTCTAAGGTTGAATAGGGTTTCTGTAAAGAGGGTTAAGAAAATTTTTGAAGGAAGATGATGAATCGGCTGGAGAGAGAGAAGGATAATGATGGACTGTTTTAATTTGAGTATGAGTACGAAGTTTATTCAGCGGGAGAGAGAGCGTGTATTTGCATTAAATGCATAAGACGTCTTGTCGCTTAGCTTTCCTCTCTCATAGACTGTGCTATTTTCCTGCAGTGTTGTCAGATTTCCTGCGAAAGCGTTATGATAAATGTGTGCAATTGATGACGTATATTTAATAAAAACGATTTCGGTCAGTCACTGATCTAGGCAGGGTCCGGTATGAATACCGTTTTTGTAAAAAAAATGTCCAGGTTTCGAAGAAGTTGGCCTGGTATAAGAGTTTTTCCCGGTATTAATACTCCGGTATATATAAAAAAAATTGTATATATGTATATATATATATAGTGAAGAGAATCAGTTTTGGACGAAACTGTTAGAATAGTAGGTTTTGATCAGTATGAAGAATTGACTGATAAGGAATAGATGGTTTAATAATACGATCATCACTTTGCCCATTTGGTGTAGTGTCTAGGTCACCAGTCATACCAATTAATTTGTTATAACGAGTTCCCCCTGACTCTATGCTTAGGTATTTAGGATAAATCCAATAGACCTAAAGCATTTCGGAAAAGAGAAACTTAGCTTCTGGTAGTGGCTTGGTTAGGATGTCGGCAACTTGTAGATCGTTTGATATGTGTTCCAGGCGCACATTTTTCTTCAGCACATGATCTCGTATGAAGTGATGTCTTATTTCGATGTGCTTTGTCCGAGAGTGAAATACTGGATTCTGTGTGATTGCGATTGCCTTGTATTGTCACAGAAGATAGGCGTGTCGGTTTCTTGTATTCCATAATCTTCCAGTTGATGCTGTATCCAGAGAATCTGCGAGCAACAGCTTCCAGCCGCAAGATATTCTGCCTCAGCTGTGGATGTGGCTATAGATGTTTGCTTCTTGCTGAACCAGGAAATAAGTCTGTCGCCAAGAACTGACATGTGCCACTGGTACTTCGTCGATCAATTTTGCAGCCAGCATAGTCAGCATCTGTGTATCCATGCAGTGATAAGCTTGAGTCTTTGGATACCATAGACCAACATTTACAGTCCCTTTGAGGTACTTCAAGATGCGCTTTGCTGCTGAGAAGTGACTTTCTTTGGATCAGACTGGAACCGGGCGCACAAACACACACTGTACATAATGTCCGGTCTGCTAGCAGTAAGATATAGCAGTGATCCGATCAGCCCCCTATACTTGGTAACTTCAATTGATATTCCAGTTTCATCTTTATCCAGCTTGATTGATGAACTCATAGGCGTTGTAGCTTGTGAGCAGTTTTCCATACCGAATCTTTTAAGTAATTCCCTTGTATATTTGGCTTGATTTATGAATATCCCCTGCTCCGTTTGTCTTACTTGAAGTCCCAAAAAGAATGTGAGTTCACCCATACTCATCTCAAACTGATCCTGCATCATTTTAGAGAATCGCTTGCACAGCTTAGGATCAGTTGATCCAAAGATAATGTCATCAACATAGATCTGGACGATCAATAGATGCTCTCCTTTAGTGAACCTGAATAGTGTTTTATCAACACTTCCAATTATTATGAACTGATGATCAGTTAGGAACTTCGATAGCGTTTCATACCACGCTCTTGGAGCTTGTTTTAGTCCATAGAGAGCCTTCTTTAGACGGTAGACATGATTCGGGTACTCATGTTTTCGAAACCGGGTGGTTGAGCAACGTATACTTCCTCAGAAATTGTACCATTCAGAAATGCACTCTTGACATCCATTTGATATACTTTGAAGTCCTTATAAGCTGCATATGCCAAGAAATCCGTATGGCCTCCAGTCTTGCTACCGGTGCGAATGTCTCATCATAGTCTATTCCTTCTTCTTGTCTGTACCCTTGAGCAACCAGTCTTGCCTTATTTCTGGTGACAAGTCCATTTTCATTTAGCTTGTTCTTGAAAACCCATTTTGTACCGATTACAGTTTGTGTTGGCTTTGGAACAAGTGTCCAGACTTGATTTCGCTCGAACTGGTTTAGTTCTTCCTGCATGGCTTCTATCCAGTTGTCATCCTTGAGAGCTTCATCAACCTTTGTTGGTTGAATTTGTGAAATGAACGCATGACTAAATAGATTGGGGTTCGTCTGTCGCCTTGTTTTCATAGGTGCAGCAGGATCTCCTATGATCAATTGCTGAGGATGATTTAATTTTGTGCGGTTCCATTTGATGCGTTCCCCCTCAATTGATTCCTCCGGTGTTTCTTGAGTTTCTGTGTGAGTTTCACATTCTGATCCAGCTTCGTTACCGGTATTGTGTGGACTGATTGTTTCCACAGGTTCCATCTGTATCTCAGTGGTTGTATCTTGAATACTGGTTTCTTCTACAATAGGTGTTTCTGTCAGCTCAATACCGTTGATTTCTTTCTTCATCACTTTCATCCTCAAAATGAGATCTTTCCAATTGATTGCTCAGTCGATTGATATCACTTGGAGTATGGTTATCAGTTTCTCTGACTCTTCAAAGACTACATGTGCTGATTCTTCTATAGACAGAGTTTTTGTGTTGAAGACTCGGTAAGCTTTGCTGACTGAAGAATACCCAAGGAATATTCCCTTTTCCCCCTTGTGTCAAATGCTGAGAGTTGATTCTTCCCATTGTTGTGGATAAAACATTTGCTTCCAAAGGTCTTGAAGTAACTGATTGTGGGAACATTTCCGGTCCATACTTCGTACGGTGTTTTGCCCTGTTTCTTGCAAATCATGGACCGGTTCTGTGTATAGCAGCAGTATTAATGGCTTCTGCCCAGAATTTATGAGAGATATCCGCATCTGCTAACATTGTCCTGGCTGCTTCCTTGAGAGTTCTGTTCCTCCTCTCAGCAACTCCATTCTGCTGAGGTGTCCTGGCAGCAGACAACTCATGGCGTATACCATGGTTCTCAAGAAAATTGGTTACCGTTATGTTCACAAAACTCAGTACCCCGGTCACTGCGGATCCGGTTTATGTTACCATTTTGTTCATTCGCTATTCTTCTGAAAAGCTTTATTAAGTTGTCTGGTGTTTGGTCCTTAGATTTTAAAATACTACCCAGGTGTACCTAGAGAAATCGTCTACGACTACGAGTGTGTATTTAGCACCACCAAGACTGACTATTGGTATTGGTCCGAATAAATCCATATGGAGTAAATCTAGACACCGGTTTGACTCTATACTTCCTTTATTCTTAAACGTTGACCTAATTTGTTTACCTAACTGACAAGCTGTGCAGTGTTTATCTTTTGAGAACCTTAGATTAGGTAGACCTCTAACTAGATTGTTATCCCTAAGGGCTGAGATGGTCTTAAAATTTAAGTGACTGAGACGTTTATGCCACAACCAACTTTTGGAGTTATGAGCTATTAGACAGGTTCGGGTAGCAAACTGATTGGTCTCCCCAGTGAACCCTATATGTACCCCCAACCCTATGCCCAGTTATCAGTATGCGTTTCTCTTTATCTTTGACAAGGCATTTATCTTTTTCAAATGATATTAGGTAGTTATTCCTACATAGCTGACTTACACTTATTAGGTTATAATGGAGATTTTGCACTAGGTGTACATCTTTTAGGGTAAGGTTTCTGTGAGTAATCACCCCCTTCCCTATTGTTTTACCTTTACCGTTATCTCCGAAGGTGATTGTCGGTCCGGTATGTGCCCTAAGCTCCTTAGTAGTCTTCCGTTTCCAGTCATGTGCTGACAGCATCCACTATCCAGATACCATACTGATCGGTTCAGTTCCTCAATGTATTCCTGAAAAACAAATATATATATTATATATTATACATACTTGGTACCCAGTTTCACTTGGGTCCAGTATAGATTAGATTCTTAGGAACCCAGATCTGGAAGACTCTAACAGTCCGACCAGTTTGAGGGTCTATGAGATATTTGATGTTTCTATTCCTAGTCATTCCATATCTAGGTGTGTATGGTGTTGTCTAGCCTGGTTTCTGTACTTATATTCATATCTCCTGTTCCCTTATGCTCATGCCCGCTTGATATAGATCTGTTTTGTAGAGGCGCTGTTTTTGGTAATCTTCTATTATGTTGAGCTTCTCTCTCTATCCTAACTGGGGATACAGGTATATTACTGGTGTTATTTCCTTGCGAAGAACTGGCTGGAATAAACCTAATCCAGCTAGTATTCTTTTTCTCTCGCTGTTGGTTCACTCGATCCGGTTTCCCTAAATCCTAGTCCAGTTCTGTCATTGCTAACCTTCAGACTATTCTGCATATTTTCTACTGTTTTCTTGGACTGACTCCAAGTCTTTACGATCGTATTTAGCCTACCGTTTTCAGTCCTTAACTGCACTATTTCGTTTCTAAGTTCTCTAACTTCCTCATTTAACACTTTTGCTTGACTAAAATCACTATCAGTTTGTTCGACTGAGGTGATTTTCCCTTTCTTTCTGCTTAATCCTAGTAGAAAGTTTCTGATATTCTTCAGCCATTTCTTGAAGGGCCTGAAGAAGCTCCTCCTTAGTAAAATCATCCGGTACAGAATCACATACCTCATTATCAGTCATATTTGCCATGAGACATTCATGAGATTCCTGATCACTTTCGGTATCTGACTCATCGCTGTCTGATTCTTCAGAGTCAGAGTCATCCCATGTCTTTCCACTCTTGCCACAAATGCCTTTTGATGCTTCTTTGACTTGGTACCGGCTTTCTCCTTCTCTTTCTTTGAGATCCGACAGTCGATTGCAAAATGTCCTTTCCTGCCACATTTAAAACACGAAACATCAGTTCTCTCTGTTTTATTCTTTATGAAATTTTTACCTTCAGAACTGTTGCTTCGATTTTTCTTCATGAACTTTCCGAATCTCTTTACAAAGAGTGCCATGACTTCATCAGTCAGTTCTTCTGATGTTTTAGAGTTTGAAGTTTCTGGTGCTACAAGTGCCTTGACAGGTTGTTCTGTGACTGACTCTTCCATTCTTGTCTGTAGCTCGAACTCATAAGCTTTGAGGTCAGCAAATAAGTCGTGAACTTGTATCTTGCTGAGATCCTTTGATTCCCTCATAGCCATGGTCTTAACATCCCATTCACGGGGAAGGGCCTTCATGATTTTGATGGCTACATCTCGGTTCTCTAGTGTTCTTCCAAGAGCGGTGAGATCATTGATGATGTTCATGAACCGGCTCTCGAAATCAGCCATTGATTCTCCCGGCTTCATCTTTGCGCTGTCGTACTTTTGTATGGCAACAATGAGCTTGTTTTCCCGTGTAGACTCGTTTCCTTCGCAGATTTGACATAGTTTTGTCCAGACCTCCTTTGCTGTTTTGCATAGCATCACCTGTCTGAATGTTCCGGTATCCAGTGTTTTGAACAGAATGTCTTTTGCAACATTATCTAGATTCATTAGTTTCTTCTCTGCTCTGTCCAATCACTTTTCACCTTTGCAATCATTTGTGGCTGTGCGTTGTCTTGCGTATGCAGTGGATTGATCTTTTCTAACTTTGGAGGTCCATCTGTAATGACATCCCACATATCTTCGTTCTGGGCAGCTAGATGGGTCATCATGCGAACTTTCCATTCCATGAAGTTTTCACGGGAGAACATCGGCAGCTTGCTTGATGTATTCATCTTTATCGGTTGATGGTTGATGATTGAGTAAAACCCGCTCTGATACCACTTGTTAGGATCGGTTTACGCGTTTAGAGGGGGGGTGAATAAACGCTTGTCTCTTTTTTTCGGTTTGTCTTGTCAAGGACAGGTACTCAATCAGTGACCAGTCAGTATACTGCGGAAAGTGATACTGAGTGGTTGAAACCAATATGTAATGAATAAGTGTGTGTGTGAGTGTATGTATGAGACCGGTTTGTTTTCTGGAAGTTCGGAGTTAAAATCTCCTACGTCTCCCCTTCTTCCTCGTAAGGAAGGATCACTAGATCTTCAGTTATACAATCTTGTACAACCTACCCAGCTGAAACACAGCTCTAATCTAATGACTCCCTAGGCAGTTGTTTACAACAATCCACCTACTTCAACAGCTTTTTACAGTCCGTTGGAGAGATTACAACAAATTCAAATCTAAAGAAGAAGTGTCTTTGTACTTCACTTTTTGTTTTTGTGCTCTCACCACAGCTCGTTGAATAGCTCTAACTTCGACCTTTTTGAGAGTGGATTTCAAAGCAGTATGAATGTTTGAGTTCAGTGAAGTAGATAATCTTCTTCTTGTCTCTCTTCTTTTATACTTAGGTTTGAAATTCAAACCGTTGTGAGATAGACTCTTCACTCTGATCGGTGCATTAATTGGCTTTCCAAAAATGGGTCTGTCCGGTTTCAGCTGCAGTCTATCCTGTCACTAGCTTTATTCCTTATTTGCGTTAGTTGACCTTGTCTAAACTCTGAACTCGCAGCATTGCATTGAATGTCTGAAATTTCCTTTTTGTTTCAGCATGCACTTGTCTCTATTGTCCAATCTGTCATTTGTCCGATATCGCATACTGTCGTGCCTTCCTGAATCCTTTGTTAAGACCAGTATCTTTAATCGGTATAATCATAGTCTCCCATGCTTGCTCAGACCGGTCACTTATATATATACCGCTTTTAGTCCTTAGTATAGACGATACTTTAGATCTCCGGTTTTCTCATTATTAATCAGTTGCGTCAATTCACCAAACCGATATCCGAATGTCTGAATTCGTGTTGCTAACAATTCATAAATGAATGTATTTATACGTGTTAGAACGGTGACTCGAATACGTAAGATCGATACTGAAACGAGTATA
>JAPQWV010004780.1:0-26484 GCA_027422505.1 Craterostigma plantagineum
AGTGATCACTTGATATCCCATGTTAAACACAAACTAGGATCGTTGGTTCCTGCCGACGGATATACCGGCTCCCATCCGATCGACGGGCTTTGGTGACGAAAAGTGGCCCTGCTGAACGACGGGCCTGCTTTTGCCATGAGTAACTATTACCTATGGTGCATCACCCCGTCGGATCTGACCCAGGAACGAGAGCAACTCCTCTCTAACGCGGCTGTGCGACTGAAAATACCCTTTCAACGGCTGTAGCCTGTTTCGCTTCTTCCAAAGACGCATTGCCGTCCAGTGGCTTATCTTGCCATCTGCTAGTAATCGAGGGACCACATGGCTCCAAAGACGTCCTTAAGAGCATTGACTGTAGCTTTGCAATGATCTTAATTGTCCATTTCCATTGGCCTAATCATCCTTCGCTTCCTCGTTGCAGACGTTTCTGTCTTTGAGAGAAGATACTGATCTAGGGAACAATAGATCTAACGCCTGGATCTTTGCAGCCAGCGGCACCTGATCGCTCGTTGAGTTGACTTTCCAAAGGCCGACGCCATGAGTTCCAAGTTCCTGAGGTTGCAACTGATCTTGGAAAATTTCTTTGAGTGAAGCATGTGTAACGCGGCAAGCGTCTTTGTCCCTGCGATTTGTAGCACGAATGAAGTAAGGCGTCTGGGCGAATCTTCCTCGGGTTCTAAGTCGTCTTCTAAACTTGTTGCTTCGATTGGCGTTATCCGTACAATATCGTGGTGACTCTTGATCTTTTCTGCTTGCTTAGGCGTCGCTTCGATGATACTGGACTTCAAATCTTCAGTGGCATCTTCCCATGGGGGGAAGCTGTTACACTGGATAGTGTGTCTGATAAACTCTACAGCCGAGACATCTCTAAGGTCCTTTCTAAGGAACACAAGGAAGAGATACTTCTCAGAGGTGGGGGAGTCTCTACTTAAATGGCCTGCATTAGCCTCACTCACAATGCAGGCTGTAAAAATGGAGTAGGGTCTGAACAAGAACCCGCTAATGCGATTTCTGCAAATCCAAGTACAGTCCGCCTCTAGGGTGATTTTGTCTTTTGTGGCCAAGATTCTGCAAGATATAGTGCAGAAAAATAAAAAGAACGGCAAATACTTACTCAGATTCTTGTTCTGACATGATCGAGGAGGAGACAACGCTTGAGGTTATTTGGTCCGTGCTGTTGATTGTCTTTCCGAAGTTCGTTGACCTAGAGGTTCACGATGATGTAACGAGTAGGAAGTTGAAACAAAGATTTTCGATGGCTAAGGCCAAGGAACATCTACTCGTCACGAGTAGCGTGTAGCCCCTTAAGTAGGCTTCTGTCTAAGGCTTCCAGAGTACGCGCGTGCCCCTCCGTGAACTTGGATCAAGTCCACAAATCAAGATTGATGCCATATGTCATGCGTTATGGCTTTAAAAGCCACGAAAAGTAAGTTAATGATATCAAAATCAATGACCATTAGTTGCGATCTACGGGCGGTGAGAGCAGGACGTATATGTGCCTCCAGGCTTGCGTATGTTACAATGGCTGCCTGCTCTTGAGTAAAAAGACTGGAAGATGAGATATATGATCATCCGGTGAGGCAACTGAGCCTTTAAAAGAAGACGTGAAACATGATATCTTGAGAAGGATGGAAGCAGGGAGATGTTCTCTGCATGGGGCCACATCCCCGTAGGCATAAGATGGAAATTTATTCAAAGTCCAACATAACTCCATTCGCTTTCGGAATGAGGATGTGTACTGGAATCGCTCTTGGTCATTTAAAAATTTACTTATTGCCCGTGACTATTATTCCGTTTACAAACTTTGAGACTCGTCATGCGGTCCACGCCACCAGTAAATGAGGCTTCAAACTCCAGTGGCTGCGAGTGAGTCATGTGATTGGCGACAATCTGTCTCGTACAACAATAACCCGAGATATGAAAGTATCTTCATCAATAAACCCCCATGACGAAAGATTTTAGTGAGAAACATTGGTTCACAACATGGATGACGTGTATCGGGATGTCGGGCTATCTGAGCCCGACCAAAAACCCGATCATCAAATGAAACTTTTCTAACCAATAAGAGGCAAGTGAGAAACCGGGCACGTTATTCTCGTTGATGTCCAATTTCATTGAAATACGAGCCGTGCCTAGTAATGATTGGGAAGGTCAGAAGTGCCGTTATTCAAGTCCCTGGTGATATCAAAGCCAAGCTCCTCCCCACAATCTCGGGAGAATTGACGACGCGGGGTTGCACGCGGGGTTATATCCTCCCCAATTGAAAAGGAGCGGCTGTGAACAATATCTTGGCGAACAAGGGGTTTTCAAGACCGATTCAGTTCCTGTCCGAGCCAGTTCGCCAAGAAACTCAGGTGAACATCTGAGATACATTCGTGTGACAGTAAAATCGGTAAGATCTGCAGTGTTTATATAGCATGCCTTGAAGTTCCGTTTCCGTCACTGGATTATCCTCACCTCTCAATTGGACCTTTTCACTCACAATGCATCTGTATAGGATTGCACTCGCATTTACAAGCCTGATGTCGGCTGTTTCAGCCATCACGGTCAAGTCCACCAAACAGTGGACTATTGGCACCGATGTTCAAGGCTCCCAACGACTCAATGGCGTGAGTTATCAAGATGATGCTCTCATTACATATGGAGACTATCAATATGTCACTTTTTACGAAACTGCCCCGGCGGGATACCTCAACCATTTCGTGAAGGTGGGACGCAGAAAGCTTTCGCCCAGTGTCGGCGACTGGGAGTTTCTCAGTCTCGATGACTATATCCAGAAGACGATGGATGGTCATAACATGATCTCTATGGCATCTCGGGGATGGAAAGATTCACCTCAGCTTTGATCATCACGTAAGTTGAAACCAACGCTGGGGATTGTTTCTGACTCTCAAAGGATGTTCCTATTAATTACTGCATCTCAAAAAACGGTATCGCAAAGGATGTTCCCTCAGAATGGACTTCAAATCTTTTCGGTCCTGTCGTCCATGAACTTGTCGGGTCTCAAGGACCTTACTCGCCACTGACGTATCCGCGATTCGAGCCTCTAAGTAATGGTGACCTTTTACTAGAGTTTCGAATTGGACAGTGAGTACTGTCGTTGTATCTCGAGCGCGAACTGACAGCTGTAGATCTGGATCAGGCGACAGCTACATCCACCGCTACAGCGCATCCACTGGGAAGTGGCAAGCCTACGGAATGTACATCCAAGGGGACGACAACAATGCGTACATCAACGCCTAGATTACCTGGACGGAAAGCTGTATACTTCGTGGACCGTCAGAGAAACGCCGATGCTGATACCAATCACGGTGTTTATTTTGCCTACTCGAACGACGATGGTAAAACATGGTTCAACACGAATGGTACGAAGTTGTCAAAACCCATTTCAACATCTGATGACATCACTTTGATCTGGGATGTTCCCCAAAACAGTCGCATGGTAACCAGGAGGGACAGCTCATCGACACCAAAGGCCGATTTCATATTCTGATGAGGGACCTTTGTCTGGTGAGCACCATACCAGCACTATCTCCGAAAGACTGACGGCAAGCCTATCAATATCCCTTCAATCAGCGTCGCTAAAGATTTATAAGGAACATGGACCAAGAATGCGATCAGCCCCGCTGGCCTCAACGGGCCTGACTTGTACGACCCAAGAGGCAAACTTGCAGGCGACGCGAGCGGAGAGTACTTGTTCGGTATTCTCCCTGATCCAGTGAAGCAATCGACTGGTATTTACGTCGCTACTTCTTCAAAAGACTTCAAGGACTGGAAGAGTCTGGCTGAGATCCCGAACACCTCGACCGAGCCGCTTTTTGATAAGACAAGACTCATGAATCGGGAATTTTGAGCGTGTTTGTGAGACAAGCGGGTGGGTTTCCTGATCGCAAGTTGCAAGTATGGGATTTTGAGCTTGACCTGTAGTCATATATATCAGTCAACTGGCTTCTCTGCCTCTTGTTGTATTCCAGTAGATTTGCATCATTATATCTTGTTCCTGCATTCGTCTATGCCTCATCTCTGTGGCAGATTGCGCTACTGACAGCCAGTGATGTATTATCTTTAATGTCGAAAGTTTAAGACGAACTTCTTTTTTCTTCATAGTTTAGTACTATCTACATTTTGCTGAGCTATTGGTTGCTGGCAGAATAAACTCATTGCGGCCTCGGATCTATGTCAGATACCGAAATACCCCGCTCCGAGCGGATCCGACACCAGTCATGATCATCCACGTTTTATTTATGAACAGACTTCATTTCATTTCATTTGGTCGGCACTAACGGGAGATTTCAGTCTTTGACTCTCCTATGAGACGATCTCTACTCGAAATGCAGGCAATCATACAGAAGCAGATGGAAAATGCCATCGCGCTGAGGAAACCAGCCTCCTCGCTTTCGTGGCGGCCCGACCAGCCCTGGAAACAGCCTGTGTACAGATGGAGCAGCAACGCGGATGGATGGCAGTCATTTCAAGCACCGAGCAGTCACCAAACAGAGCAAAAGCCACAAAGCTAGCTATTTACAGTTGGAACATCGATTTCATGCTCCCTCATGGCGACAGCCGAATGAACTCAGCGCTGAGGCATCTTGAAGAGCTGAGTCGCCAGCATCGGTCTGACGACGGGACAGCGGTGTCATCAACATTCAAGAATGCTACCATCTGATTTAGATCTCATTGGCGAAATAAATTGGATTAGGGACGGATTTTACGGACAGATGTTGATACTGCCAACTGGGCTTCGGGTGCTTATGGTACAACGACGCTGGTCGATCGCCGACTTGATGTCCTGTCCTGCTTTCGAGTGCATTATTCAGCGACTCAGATGGAGCGTGATGCCCTCTTTGTCGAAGTAGGAGCATCTGGTCAGAAGCTTCGAGTTTGCAACACCCACCTCGAATCACTTGCTCTGGAACCTCCACGCCGCCCAGCCCAGATGCAGCAATTGCTTCACACATGCAATGCCGACAACTTCTCCGGCGCTGTCGTGACTGGAGACTTCAACGCTATCCAACCATTCGACAGGACTCTCCACACAGACAACAAGCTCGAAGACGCATATCTCAAACTCGGGGGCACAGAAGGGCGATGGCAGGGATGATAACCAAGGGTATACGTGGGGACAACAGGCCCTACCACAACTGCGGCAGCAATTTGGCTGCTCGCGCATGGATAAGGTGTTTTTTTGTGGTGATGCACTTGAGCTGTTAGAGTTCGAGAGGTTTGGTGCTGATGTTGAGCCGGAGGAGTCGGAGGAGGATGTTCGAAAGGATCTGCTGTCGCTTGGCTTTGAGAAGCCGTGGATCACTGATCATCTTGGTGTCAAGGCAGTTTTTGACATTAAACATTGAACAGACACTGTAGTTATCTCATCCATGCCAGCACAGTTAGGCACTGACGAACAGGCAAACTGATTTCCCAGCACCTGAATCAAGATGATAAATTGGAACATATCGTGGATTGTGTTTAAGTTCGCAAGCGCATGATGATGGAGATGCTCAAGATGGTAGGAGAGGAAGAATCCTCAGGACCTGGTTTCTTGGCAAAAGGTATCCTAGAATTAGCAAAAAGTATCCTAAGTTTATGCTAAGTTACCTAAGCTTTTTGTCACCGAGTTTATTTTAACTCTCTATATCAAGCTCTGATATTTTCTTGCCTCTTGAGGAGAGGGTTGCATCTCTCAGGCACAGTCGTGGTAGTGGTGGCACTCTCCACTAGCGATCTTACAGAACTAGCTTGGCCAGGTTTAGCGGAATACCCTCATCGTCAGCACTTGTTCACCGATTAGTTCAAGCACTACACTGGTTCGCATTTCGTTGATGCGAACCAGCCAGTTAGAATGAGCTTATACCGACACTTTACCCTGTCGTATTGTACGTTGCTGATCTCCTGGAGCTATAAAGTCTGAAGTCGCTCGGTCGCTCAAGTCACTTTTTACTAGTAAAACCTCGATATCGACTCTCAATCGCCATGGCATATTCAGTGCTGGAGTTGGTATCGCGGCCAGCCATTGCTGCGCCGCTCGTGCTTTTGACATCATACATCATGTATCAGCTTTTCCTGAAGCCGTCCACTTGCCTGACCTACCAATCATCGGAGCACGCAAAGGCGACTGGTTTCCCATTTTACAAGCCAAGATTCGCAATTCGCTCAACGTCAAGGCCACGCTCAACTCGGCGTACATCCAGTATAGAAACCAGGCTGCCATTTTCCCCTTGATCGACGGTGGAAACATCATTTATCTTCCACGATCAGATACAAAGTTCGCCAGTGAGCAGCCTACCGATATGCTCAGCTTGCATGAATCAGCACAGCAAGATTACAGACGGACTACACTACCATGGATCCATCCCTCACGCATGACCCTATCCATCTGGAACTGGTCACTACCACTCTTACTAAAGAGGTTGGAAATCTCATCCAGATCTTGCTGAAGAGATCGATCACTGTGTCAGCAAGCACTTGGGCAATAGCACAGACTGGTCCGAAATCTGCATAATGGAATCGGCGCAAAAGATGCTCAGTGGGATCACCAACCGAGCGTTCCTTGTCTTCCACTTTGCCGAAATGAAGAGATGCTGAAGCTGGGCATCGCGTTCGCCCAGGATATTCCACTGTCGTCAATGATGATGAAGCTATTCCTAGCTTCGTTAAGCCGCTAGTTGCTCCTCTCATAACCCGATCCAACAGGATTCACACGCGCGAGTTCGAGAAAATGCTTGAGCCGGAGATCAGGCCCGCCTGGAAGAATACGACTCGCAAGACGAACACGTGAAGTCCGATCGGAACGATTACTTGCAGTGTTGATTGAGCAGGCAAGGAGATCGGTAACCCGAAGAACTGGCAGGTCAGCGCGCTGGCTCAACGTGTTCTGCTACTGAATTTCGCATCCATCCACACTACGACATTTGCAGTTACCCATGCTCTTCTTGACATTGCTTCATCGTCTCCCGATCTTATTCTTGAACTTCGCGACGAAGTAGAGAGCGTACTGAAACAACACGATGGCAAGTGGAACAAACGCGCTGTCGCTCAGCTTGAAAAGGTCGACTCGGCAATTCGCGAAAGCCAGCGCAAGAACTCCATCGTCTCAATCGGGGTTTCTCGCACCGTCGTAGCAGAAAAAGGCGTGACTTTTCCATCGGGTACGCACGTCTCCAAAGGTCTAAGAATAGCTGTCCCAGGGTATTCGGTGCTGCAGGACAGTGAGATCTACCCTGAACCTAAGGCTTATAAACCACTTCGCTTCTACGATGCGCGACAAAAATGAGGCAGATGAATACGTGAAGAGTGCGCGTAACGCGTTGCCGACCGCGACGCAGGATTTCTTGGCGTGGGGACTCGGTCGGAACGCATGTCCAGGGAGGTTCTTTGCGAGTAACGAGATCAAGATGTTGCTCGCTCACATTTTATTGTATTACGACATGAGCACTTGACTGAGCGACCGCGAAACACTTGGATCGCACAAATAGAATCCCTCCTATGAAAGCGACGTTGAGAATTAGGAGGAGAACTCGATCTTAAGTTGCCACCAATAATGTAGTTTAGTATTACAGATGAAGAATGCGAAGACCAGAGGAGGAGGATTCGCTTATTGATAAGGAACGATAACATCCACGTGACATCGTGTTGTTTTCCTGACACGTCCGGCTATAAAGTCCTCCCCCCTCCTGTTGACGCGCCTCATGGTGTTTTGATCTTTCACTCCTTTAATTAATACTCCAGGAGGAAAGGAACTCATATCCTTGACTCTAAGCGATAGCATTATTTAGGTAAATCTAGCCTAAGGTTAGGGAGCTCTTCACTAAGTTTATTCTGACATCCTCTTTTCAAGTCCTAAGTTTTCTTGCTCCCTGAGGTGACTCTCAAGTTCTTCTCCCAACATGAGTTCAAACTCTAGCGATACCTCATACCTCTGGCAAGATCCCCCAATGGCATCTGGGAGAGAACATCGACCGAGTGCGAAAGCTTTTACTGGCTTTACCTAAAAAAGGCCACGGCTGTTACCCCATCACTGCTTGCGCGTCGTTCCAACTCAAGCTTTCTTCCAACGATGGTCACGGCGACGATATCGAGGCTCTGAAGAATGCTTGGGTATTTCTCCGACATCAACACCCGACTTTGGGGTCCCGTATCGAACGAGACGACGAGACCAGCGCGCCAAAAGGATCTAAGCCCTTTGAGAATAATGAGGATGTTGATGCTTGGTTGAGCTCGACCTTCCATATCATAAACACCGATAAAAGCGCACTCGAGTGGTTCAATGATCATGCTCCTATCTTTGCTGTTCCAACCGTCTACATCGTCCGGTCCAAAGGGGATGCGAGCCCCCAGACCCTGCTTCTGCGGTGCCCTCACGATATCACCGACGGCGTTGGGGTTCTGCAGCTTCTGAATCAGCTGTTTACTCAGGCTAGTCGATTTTATACACAGTCAGAAAAGTATTCCTACCCGCTGCCTGACGATGACCTCGATACAAGATTGTCGCCCTGTCTTCGTGTCGCGGCTTCAATTCCCGATCCCTTATCCGAGGCGCAAGTTCAGCGTTTCCATGCAATCTCCTCCAAGAATGGGGAAGTGTACAATCATCCAGGTCTGATGGGCTTGCCTCCAACTTCTTCCCCAGGGGTCACCCCGAATTCAAGGCCAAGCGCATCGCTGTATCGGTCCCCAAGGGGATATCGGCACAGATAATGGCCAGCTGCAAGAAGTTTGGCTCTGGAGTTAGTTTGACTCATGTCTTCGTCTCGGCTCTGGCAATGCCCTCGCCGAGTTCCAGCCTCGCAAGCAGAAAGCCTATACTGTTCGCTATGTCGATCGTCCAATGCTCAACCTCAGGCCATTCTGCAAAGACCCGTACAGCAGCCCTCATCATGCGGGAGCAACTTACCACGCCGTCTGCGCGCATGCTTTGGGCATTGACTTGGAGGTTGCTGGGCTGGCAGTTGACAAAGATGTTGCGACAAAGACCTTGCCTCAAATTGCTCTAGATGTTCGAGACTTCTATAACAAGCACAAACCCAACTTATTGGAGGATATCCACGAACAAGTTCTCTTCGCTCCCCTGACATTCAGATCCCAGTTTCCCCCACCTGGGGCAGATCCCTGGTGTGTCTCAAATCCACCATTCTGTCCTGTTTCTCTCTCCTCAATCGGCAACCTGAGCTCTGTCGTGGCTGCATCTAGTGAGACTTTCAAGCTTACCAATGTCTGGGTCGCCAGTCAATCAATTATTACTGGTGTCGCAATCTTCCTTGGCAGCTGGAATGGGGAGATTGAACTTTCTAGTGTTTTTCAATTCTCAATTTCATAGTCAGGAGCACATGCAGAAGGTCTTGGAATGTATCCTGAACCATGTTTATGTGTCCTGTACCACAAAAGATCCCCTCGCCGTATACTGATTGATAGACAAGTTAAGACGGTATCAGGATATCTTAGGGTAGTTTATGATGAACTTAGTGCACTGGGTTTCTGAGCTGCTTGCTCGTCCTGACGCAAGCCCCGTAGGCTTCTAATGCCCTATATAGTTCTGAGGCGTGAAGGATATAGCTCGAACAGACACAGCTCGGGTGGACAGCAGAGAGTCATAAAAGTGCTCACCGGACGTTCTGTGCGGTCTTGGGCTGGCCTGAATTGGCCAAGAGACTCGATGGGGAATGTCCAAAATCCTATTGCAGTTTCAACTGCTCCCTGGAGCTGCCCGTGGCCTCCTCAAGATGCATCCAGACCGGTTCTTGCCAAGACTCTTCCCATGTTTGAGCACATGTTTTCCGTCTTTTGCTTTCATACTTCAAATGGGCAACAACGTCAGACTCATAGGCGATTGACGGCTTGCTTTGAATAGTGGTGTAAGCAATTTTGTAGACACATGGCGCTGTTACTCCCAATTCATCCAACAGTTCCATCCATTTTCTATACTGCCGTTCGAGATCGGAGCTGTGGAGAGTTTTGAAATAGATATTCTTAAATACTTCGCGCCCAATGAGTCGTGGATCCTGCTGGCGTGATAAATTGCCGGTAGCCCCTGCGAGAGGAAGCGAACAGCGATAATGCAAAAGACATTGGTGTCCAGTGGGACATTGGTGGGATACTTTGTCCACATAACGTAGTGTATAAATGTGACGCTTCGAAGCCGAGCCACGACTTGGCGCATCTCTTCTTCTGAACGAGCGTAATCAGGAAGGGGACGAGACCTGAAGGAGAAAAAGAAGTAACACCGTAAGAAGGCTACGTGGCATAAGCCTACTTTACACGGGTCATGATCCCAAACGTCACTCGCAAAGTTTGCGAGCAGGGGCCATCCATCAATCTCCAAGGTATCTAGCTCAGGATTAAGGAAGAACTTCCCTGGTATGAGGACTTGATCTTCACTGGGAGTTGTGTAAGTGTATGGCGGTGCTTGGCTCGAGGCTATTTTATGCGGATTGTGCTCGGCGTTCTGCTCACTTATCTCAAGCGAATCCATGGTCGAGGGAGACTTCGTGGCGTAGAGACAAGGAAGAACAACATAATAAAAACCTTGGCGCTCGCACGAGACTCGACGCTCGTACTGAATAAGGCGCTGAGCTTTGGTGCTTGGTGCAAAATAGGTCGGCATGGCTGTATGAGTCGCCGTATCCTATCAGTCATTCCACCGAGACATATTTTACCCGTGGATCGGTCGATGGTGCATAGCTGAACTTTGATGTATCGCTCAAACGTCAGGCTTTGCTCCCAAATGATCTCTCTAAGCTCCGTAGGAAGTTTAGGGACAAATGAAATATCGCATTAGAATTTGGGAACTTCGGGTTCAGGATGGTCGGGAGTTCGCCAGATGGCTTGACCTGGGGGGCGGGCTGTTTTGAATCTTCCATGGCGAGGTCAAGTGTCGTCAACGGAGAGAATTCAAAATTCGAACTTATTGGGCGCATTGCTACTCTTATACCAGTGAGGGGCCAAAAGTTAGTTTTGAGATTCTCTGTTAAGCTTTTCAGTCAGAGTTTGCGAATCTGGGCCGACAAATAACTACGGCTTGACTGTGGCCTATAAGGGTAACCTTTAGGCTGCAAACACAGGTAACAAATGAGAATACGGTATTCTTTCCTCAATATAAGCTTTTACCCAGAAGCTTTCACGATGACCATTAGGGCCGACAATAACAGAGTGATATTTTGCCATACGTGGAGCTGAGATACAATAGTTGCAGTTGAAATATATATACGGTATTGCAGCTCACTTGATATTCGCCGGGACTAATTTATGCATGTGTCAGTCTGTTGCTCGATGTTAGTTTGGATGCGGATACTCATGAGAGGACGATGACGTCTGGCACATCTCAAGCGCCATCAGAAAAAAAAAGGGCCAATCCTGTTATTACTAGAGGCAAATACATGACCAATGAGCATCTCTACAGTAATGCAGTTTAAAATGTCACATCTCATTCTTGTTCTTGACTAGTCAGCCCAAGCCACGCATAAGCTAATAATCCTCCTGCCATGTTGAGCTGTACCAGGCGCGCTGATCACCTACTGATTGGTCGCTGACACGACTCCACTAACCTCATTCTCAAAGCGATCGCATTCTCTCAACCGAGTAACGATCGCTTTCAGGCGACATGTGATATCAGTTACTCGGCAATATGCTGTTGCCAGATGGGGAAGAAGAGGGGAAGTTGTGGATGTCATGTATAAAAGGCGATGCTTGACTGCATATTGATCAGTCTACAGAGAAGTTACATCCCTAGAAAGGCCATACAACCATGAAGACATATTCAATCTCAGTACTATTTATTCTTGCAATCTTCTTAGCTCTCTCAGAAGCCAGCTTCGGTGGTAACATCAACTATGGTAGTCCCTCGCCTCGGCATACGCAGTTCGGCATCGATGTCGATCAAGTCCAGCGACGTTCTTGGAAGCGTGGAAACGTCGCATTCAAACCTGAGGAACTAAACTTCACTCATGGCGTTGCATCAGGCGATCCATGGCCGAATAGCGTTATACTGTGGACTCGAATTGCCCCATCCAACGTCTCTTCCTCTGACACCGCGCCGATTGATGGAACTGAGCCACTTTACAGCCACGAGAGCAAGAAGTTCATAGAGGCTGATCCCAATCCTATCTGCCTGTACTGGAAAGTCTTTCCAGTTGGAAGAAGGACTCAAAGTCAGTCGTTAGTAGTGGGAAGGCTTATACTACCGCCGATATCGACTACACAGTCAAGGCATGTTCCGACGCAAAGGTCAAGCACTGGAACTAACCGATATCAGGTCGAAGCTAAAGGACTGAAGCCAATGACGACATACAATTACCAGTTCACCGTCTGCAACTCGAAGAATTCCAGCCCTTTCGGAAAAACCAAGACTGCACCTCGGCCTGACGATGACGTTTCGGAGATCAACCTGGCGGTCTTCTCATGCAGCGCATACTGTAAGAACTGAGACACTCGTTTACCAACTAAAAACTGACCAGTCGAAGTTTTCAGGGTATTTCAATGTCTACGGCAACGCTGCCCGAAAGGGACAATCACGACTGGGTTGTTCATCTCGGCGATTACATCTACGAATACGGTACCTATACATTGTTCAAAGAGCGCGGCTCAATTCCGCAACACCCAACCTACTCGCTATATGACTACCGTGCACGCCACGGACAGGTCTGTTACCAGATACCCGTCAATCTTCAAGGCAGGCTCTAACGCGATATAGCACCGGACTGATCCTGACTTGCAACTGTTGGCCCAAAATTCAGCTTGGATTACAACTTGGGATGACCATGGTAACATTACCCCACGGCGTAAAAGAACTTTTGTCACTAATGTGGACTAGAACTCGCAGATAATGCTTACAGAGATGGCTATGTCGACTTCTTCGACCAGCCCAACACCTTCAAGGGAGAAGGTCCGAAGGTAGCCACGGATGCTCGCAAAGCTAATGCTGTTCGCGCGTACTTCGAGTGGATGCCAATTAGGCAGACAGATATGGACGATGGTCTCCGTGTATGGAGGTCCTTTCAGTTGGGTAAGCTGATGGATCTTGTGATGCTGGACACAAGATTGTATGACCGAAGCAAAGGAGTAGACTGTAAGTACTTTCTCAGCTGTCAAAAGCTCTCTCTTCTAACTGCCAACAGATGTCAACGAGAAGTATATCGAGAAGATCAGCGACGATCCGAGTAGGACTCTGATGGGAGGCCGACAGGAGAATTGGTTCTACCGCTCCTTGTCCGAATCCAAGAATAGGAACGCAACCTGGCGAGTGATGGGAATCAGATCGTGTTCTCTCACATCAAAGGGGATGCGGCTGGGGGAGGAGATACCTGGGATGTACGATTGACATATTCTCCTCTACAAACCAAGAGTCTGGCTGCTAACTTCCGATAGGGCTATATCGCGAACCGAAACAGAACACTAAATCATCTATATAAGAACAAGATTGACAACAACATCTTCCTGTCAGGTGATAGTCATATGAATTGGGTATATAATCGCTCCAGCCATATCCTCTTAACACAATTGACGCTTTTTAGGTATCTGACTTGGCGTGGCTGGGCACCAAGAAGTACAACCCTAAGACAGGAAAGGGTGCCATTGGGGCTGAGTTCGCAGGTACTGCTGTCAGCTCGTGGGGTACATCAGGTCTCAAGTCTATCGAACCTGATGCAGGAAAACTGGCTCGCAAAGCAATCGCCGAGAACAAGGAGCTGTTCTGGCAGGAGGGTTTACTACCGTGGCTATTTTCACTTGTCAGTCTCTCCAAAGAATGTCTCAGCTCAATTCTTTGGTAAGTCAAGCAACCTCATGGATCTGGATATAAAACTAATACGAAAGCAGGCTCACCATCCATTGCGACACATAATGCTTGGGAGATCCCATTAGCTAATTTTACAGTTCTTCCTGGGGACAATCATATCCATCGGCCGAAGGATGGCGTACAAGCTGAGTCTGGAGCCCTCAAGACTGGTGAAATAAAGCACACGAACTTGACGTTAAATACTGAGACTGGGGTCTGGAAAGTTAAAGGCTTTGACCAGATGTACCTCAACCCAGAGCCTAGTTTCCTCGGTTCATCCTAAGCAACGTCTCAATAGGCCCGAGAGAGTGGAAGGTAGCCTTGAGGTCTAGCAAAAGATATATTGCAGATAATCTAAAGGCTAACACTATATAATATGTTGTCCTCTGTCGAAATTGTGTAGACAGCTGGCTTACCGCCCAAACTAGGCTTGTAAGAGCGTTACTTTGAGTTGATAGACCTCAGACCTGATGCTCACGTCACACGCCTACTGTCCCTTGTTGAAAGGTAGATCACGCATCGTAGGACGAACTCCATATGTACATAGGAATAATGAAGAATCACCTTAACCCTTGTATTCTGTCACTTCTATCTCATCCTGCCGCACCTGGTCAGCAAACTTATAATAGCATTTAAAATTTATTACTTACCTCAAACTCTCCAGGGATGATCAGACCGATGATCGCTCGTGTCTCCATGGGATTTATGTTCCTTGACATATTGTTTGTACTCGGTGCACCAGGACGAAGGACATTGTCTGCCACAATATGACTCCCTTTCTTGAGCAATCCGAGTGATTCGGCGACCTGGAGGTCTGCGACATACAGGTCTTCAACGTGATCCAGAAAGAGCATATCCACACTGCCTAGCTTTCCCTCTTCATTCAGTCGAGTAAGGGATTCAGCAGCCTTCCCTGTGATCACTTTTACGATATCGGATAAGCCAGCTAGATCCACAAGGTTCATTGTAATACCTGCAAAAACCGGATCGGCTTCGAGGCTCCAGTAGACGGCGTTGTTCTTAGCGTCTTGGTTGTCCTTGTGCGTGTTTCTCAATGCATTTCCCAAGTATAGTGCTGAGTAACCAACGTAAGCACCTAGCTCAACAAAAGACCCTTGGCTTTGTCTCGGCAATAAGGGTAGCGAGCTTTTCTGCTTTGTCTGGGCCAATGTTAATCAGGAAGTCTCGCTGAGCGGCAAATTCATCCATGGCTTCGCAGATGGCCAGCGGATTTTTGCGCATATTCGGGAAGTTTGGATGGTCATAAAGCCAGCGCAGAAGGACAGCTTCGCGACCATCATTCCACTTCAGAAGCCAGTAAGTCAGTGATTGAGCGACGATTTGAGATGGTGGAAATACTTCAACGTATGCGTCTCCAAGCTCTTCCAGCTTTCGCATTGATGGATACTTTCCATATAGCTTCCTGAGTTCTTCCATGCTAATTCGATTGTAGTCAGTACAAGATAATGAAGAGACGGAAACCGGAAGGACAGTTAAGCAAAGAAGATGCCCCTTTTATTGTTTATACATGCTTACACGGCTCGGACGGCAAGGGCAAGATGTGTGACATGCCCTTGTGATAGATAAGCAAGGCCAAAGGCGGGGTTTGTCACAACAACATGTGGCACACCAAGTGTACCGAGCATTTACTACCAAAATAGAAACTATAGTAAAATGATGCCATATTGATATTAAGTTGAAGATTCCAAAAAACGAGAAAGATAATGGGTTAACATTATTGATCTGTACAATTCACCCTCCATGCTCCATTGTGTGCGGTAAACTCCATTCCTACCGTTATACACCCTATGTTAAGTCATTGGAAATTGGGTTCCAATCAGCCAGTTGTAAAACCGCTGTCATTACTGGTCTCTTTAATACTCATCACGGAAGGAGCTTGACCCAAGTTCCGAAAGAGTTGGCGTTAGGTCAAGCCGTGAGGGCTCGGCATCCACTGAGCGATTCCCATATCTCATCGTGTGATACTCTATCTTGGAACAATGAGTCGTGGATGGGATGATATACTACCTGGGCTGTTCTCTTATTCAGTACTCTAGGACATCTTTGTGAGTCTTTGTCCCTTGACGTAGCACTCAATTCCGCAGTGGATAAATACCAGTCGCCTTGAGCTCATCAGCTCTTGCATAATTTTCTGGAATTGACCACTGTGTCGGGAGTAAGCCTCGGGTTTTTGGATTCAAGATTAGACACATAACTGAGAATGGCATCTCGATATCGAATTCCATTTCTGACGACAGATCGCGAAAGGTTCCCCTCGAATGGAATGACGTGAACACGGCAAAAGCGAAAAGGTCCACTTCTTCGCCGTCAGTCCTCCCAACGGGAGATCTATCAAATGGCATGCCAGAGTTTCGCAACCGCGGAAGCGTCTGTGAGTCTCTGGATCTCGATCTTCACTGTCCATCCCACGAGTCCCAGTGTACAGGTTCAGGAGGGGGACCGGAATCGCCGAACTACTAGAATCAGACGAGATGCCCAATCGCGCTCCATCTAGAGTAACTGAAGATAGGAGACATTTCAAGCCAAAAGTAACGATCAACTATAATGCGCAATTATGACGGACTACCAAGGGCGACTTACCCCTGATATTCAATATTAGACCCAAATGTTGTTGAGTCAAACACGTGGTCGCATCTGGGACACAAGAACTTTGTCGACTGGCTGCAAAGACGTTTCCACAAAGACAAACATATCGAGTGAGACACCGGGTACTACTGATGTTGACCAATTCTGTGGAGTGATAGGCATATTTGTTTGTGGGTGCATGACCACAAACCGTCGTTGCTCGACAAGGAACCGGCCAGGCTTGCTGGAGATCATCACGACGAGCAGTCGTCACAGACCCTGAGTGTGTCAGTGAAACTGCCCCTTCTACCCCCATCGGTGATCGTGTTGCTAAGAAATGAAGGCAATCATGGGAACATGGATGGCACCATACCCAAATGACATTGAACTAAGGCTGATTAGGACTGAACCCCCCAAAACGGACTGGCTTATGACAGAGGCCTACAGCCGGCAACAATTATACGCCGTTTCAGCGTCTGCTCATAAGCTCGTTTCTTGCAAGCAAGAAGAATGAACTTCGCGAGACCTGGCAGAAGAGTACCATGCCCTGATTGAGGGTGCGTTCTTAGCCAATCATTAGACAACACGGAGTGAGGCTTACTGAGGGCCAGAGCCTGGACTCCTTTGCCAGTTATCCGCGTTTTGGTGGCGGGTTTCGCCAGGTGACTTCTGCCTTGGTAGGGGGCCTAATGTTAGCACGAATGTGGCTTTTCAACCCTGTAAATGGACTATAGGAGACTAGTGGCGAAGTCGTGGGCGCTTATGAGATGACCATGCAGAGACGTTACAGAGCCTCGTCAAACTCCGAATCTCGTCACTTTGACAATGACCATTGTAGTCCTCTTGAAGTCGTGGATTAAAGCGCCCAGGCGATGAACTTGGACTCCACATCATTGTGCTGCCAAAATGGTGCGAACAGAGACTATTCTCAGCGAGTACATCAATTTTAGCGACCAAAATGCTGGCTTGAGTGATGCAGAACTCACCAACAAAGAGCTCGTGTTCTACGGCGCTGCAGCAGTCAGCCATCTCTGCAATGAGCAAGAACAAGGAATCAAACATTGATGAGAATCTTCGTCAAAGTGATCGATTCCGATTCATCCGAGAATTGGACATTATCTCGTCAATCTACTCAATCGCCCCGATAAGCAAGAAAGCGGGGATCAAGTCAACGCCGCCCGTTATTGCTTGGTCCGATCGCCTTCAGACGGTCTTTCTCGGCTTCTGTTGCACCCGCAGCATGAACGATGTCCGTTCTGATTTGGACGTGCGCTTGGCAGCGTCTGATGATATTGGGTCGCGATTCCATAAGGCTTCTGTGACAGAAGTGAGGAGTTTGTGCCGCTCGTTGAATGGCTTATGAAGAGGCACAAGTTTGGTTGTTTGCGGCCATAGCTTTGGGTACGTTTATCTTACTGCTTCCATTAAGTCATGCTAACCTCGAATTTTAGAGGCGCTTTGGCGACTATCTCGTCTTACCTGGCCATGGTCGGCCACGGTCCCGTTCCTAACGCCTGGATGCATAGACAGGGCGGCATATCCATCATCACATTTGGAGCACCGTCGTGTATGGTCGCTGAACCACTAGGAACAACAGTCTCCTTTCAAGTGAACCTGAGTGGCAATTTCCACCACGTTGTCAATCCTCATGACTACGTTCCCTTCGCACTCAACGATAGCGCGAGGAAATTCAAGCAGACCTTGATGCTCTCAGAACACCGCTGGGAAACCTATCGCCTACGATTCAAATGTTATGGCCTATTCTTGAGTATCTCTTAGACCTCTTGTTGCAGCACACGGGCAAATTCTGTCACTTTGGCTGCATGTATTCTATCACGGCTGAGGAATCAGGGATCCAGAATTGTGTCCAAACTCTGCGAGTCAATGATATCCTCAGATCCCGAGCGCAGGCCAGGTTGACCGGTACCACAAGATGTCACACTACTTCCATTGTGTCAAGAACTCTGTTGGTGCCAGACTTTTTACAGCAGACCTCATTAGAACTGCATCGTTCGGTCTCCGATGTCTCATCAATGATACTTCCGATGCCTGGAACGGTTACCAGTTGCTCCTGCGTGGTTCACAGCGATCACTTGGTTGTATCACTCGATGTCGATACGCCTGTGATGCAATATTTATTGAAAGGAGCAACCTTCAGGAGCAATACCCGAGAAGTTCCTCTTACGATTCTTGGGTTTCCTGCGAAGTCTGACCACTACCCAGTAAGCAGTGACTTCTGTGAGCCGTTCGGCCTTTCAGCTGACCTATTCGCCTAGACATCTGTTAAACTTGAATATCGAATTAAGGACGATGACCCCTTTGAAGACATTGGAAAGGCTTCAATCGCCATCCAGGAAGGCATCACTCTTCATGATATCTTTGGGCGATCCACAGACCTCAATGTTGATACCCCTAAGATCGATGAGCCTTGACAGAGCTAGTTACCAGCGACATTTGAGAGCATCAGATTAGCAATGATACGTGCGCTTGTTGCCCAAATGTCAAAGGTCCAAGCCCTCAGAACTGATAACACCTCCCGCGACGCTCATTCTCCAGAAGAGGTCATGAGAATTGTCGACGACATCAAACCGGTTGTGGGATGCATCGATGGTCTGGTCAGCGATGCAAGTCCCCATCTTGTCTTTAGTCGCCTTGGGCATGCATTTACCATCCTGAAAGCGCTTTGGCCGAAAGACTTTGAGATTGGATCCGAATTCCATGCTTCCGTGCCTGGCGCGTATGGAGATGGAGACTCTGACGTTAGCCTTCTTCTTGATATACCTGCCGATTGCCCTGGAGCCCTTAGAAGGCTTATTACAGATATGGTCATCAGCCAAAACGCCCCAAGCATTACCCGAGCTGAACTACTTGTCCAAACCTGGGAAGCCGCAAGAGACCGACATTGTCAAAGCAATTTAAGAGTGTGCCAACATTCTTCGGAGCTCTCAAGACATTCAGCCATGATCTATACCATCGCTCAACAGACCCTGCAAGGCGCACAGAGCAAGCAGTCTCCCAGTTCCAAGACGTCATGGGTGTCATCCAGTTCTGTCATCTTGTCATCATCACGCAACTTGACGCACCGTATGAATGGTACTGCAAGTCTACTGAGGGCCATCGAATCACCTCTGCTGCTCTGGGTGCTTTGCCGTCCTATTTTTCTGGGGCCTCATTATTTTCCAGAGTCCTAGCTCTGGGCGTAGGAGCGAACTTCCGCTGCTGACTAGGCGTCAGTGGCGGCATTGCCGTGTTGTTTGCTAGCACCAAGTTTATCGGCCATCTTCTGAACAGGCACAAAACATATCTCGATCTGTCTTTCCTGGTGTCCTAGCCATCACCTTGCTGGCGCTTGGCCTACCCATCGCCGAGTCCGATGATATAGTGGAGAGAGACCCTCCTCGATCGTGTGAAGCAGGATATTGCAAGCTCTCATACGCAGGAAACTATAGATAAATGGAGAGGCAAACTCGAAGAGGGCTTGAAAGACTATCCTGGGGCCAAGGCCAATCAGTGGTGTATTACACCTACCTTCTTCTGGCCCAAGTGGCTCTTCAGTGTCGCCAAAGTAGCTCAACTCCGAATTCAGCTCTCGGACAAAATCTGCATCGGAGTGCAGGGCTCCACAGAAGCTGGTAAGAGCCAGATGCTCACTGTTCTGACCGGTGCATCAGAGACTACTTCAAGCCTGGCTCCAGCAGTCTTTGCAGAACTTTGGGCATTCAATCTTACGACTCCAGTAATCTTGGAGCCATTTTCTCGATAGTCCCGGTTTTGACGATCAAAAGCAGAGATTAAATACATGGCCGACGTATTCCAAGAGCTTTTTGCCATTTTAATCATTGTGATCCCAATGGAACGCACACGATCTGAGGCAACTGAAAGCGCCTTGCACATAGCTATTAAGCTGCTCCGTGACCAAGAAGATAAGCGCCCACTACGGATTCTGCTAAGCCAGGCCGATGGGTTGGATCACCATCGCAATAACAAGCAGAAGTTTAGGGACACATTACGTGATGTTAAGGAGCAGTTCATGTCCAGATTCAGGCAAGAGCTAGGAGAGAACTTTACTACTTCAGACAGCAGCCGTTTCACGATGGAATCGTCTGCAAATCTGAGAAGCTGGAGGATATGGTCAAGCCGTTTTCGACGCATGCACAGAGACTTAGATGGCATTAGTGCTTTGGCAGATTGTCCCCCCGGAACGCCATGTAAGATCGAAAGGGAGAGCCACTTCGAGAATTTGTGCGAGTTGGCTGATGCGGGAGAGATATGGGACATTGAGTCGCTGCGCTCCTGGCTTCGGGATCTTTCACCCAACAGCGTGCCGATGTCGAGTGGCCGTGTGCGGATATACTGTGATTAGTTTTTGCATTGCGATGTTTTCTCATCTGGTATCTCTGATGGCTTCTTTATATACACGACTTATTTTCTTTGCATCATCTTTATTCCGCCTAAACCTACCTGCAGGGGCCCTGTTACGTGTTGGTGCAACATCACATCCTGTATACATATCCACCTTCCATATTGGCTGAATACAAGAGGCGAACTTGGCTGACATCACATCATCTGATGAGCCCCGCGGTGTTGACTTCTAAATGCCGCAGTCAGAACCAGATCATTAGTCCTGGTACTTGGACTGTTCATCCTTAGTCATTAAATTTGATCGTCATGTCTGATACACAAGCCAGTACAAGACAATTGATGAGCCTGTGCCGCCACAGACGTTGTATCCCAGGACGAAGCTCCGACAGGGCTTCTTCCCGGTCAGCATTGGACGCAGACCGTAGGTCTCCAACGTATTACACTTCGCACGTCATGGCATTGATATTCTGTGGTTTAGGAACCGGATCAGGACGATGACGACAATGATTCAACACTATCGGACAATGCCAGCTCCACAGCTTCACTTTCGTCCGACATCCTGCGCTACCGTGAGATAATGGTAGAAGATATCATAGCGAACAGGGCGATGCTCGTACTGGTCAGTCGTCATCTCGGCAGTTATTGGCCCGGCCGTCAAGTTTGGCACGTTGAATTTTAACTTTTTGTCCAGGATTTCTAATGATTAACAAGCCAATGAGGCACTGGACATCAAGTAAGGGGCAGTCTATCACGTCAGTCGCTTTGCTTAAGCATTCCAGTCACCATGTTCTGATTCTCATGTACAACGACAAGCTCTTCAAGGCGCCGTTGAACGACAACGTACAGGTACTCTTCGATTCGCATAGTGCAGTATGAGCGATTCGCTGATTCATCTACTTGGGTAAAGAATGTAATAGATTTGGAACAGGCACAGGTAAGAGCCACGTCACTGTCTCCCCTTCAACATCGACGGCTAATTGTCCATGCTTGTGTAGGATTTGGGCGATGTAAGAAATTCACCAAACAGTCCCTAGAACCACTAATTACACTGACAGGGACTTTGCCGACGAGTTCCCCAACGCAAAGGTGATAGGACAACCGACAATTTCCCCAATCCAGCCAGGTGGCTACCACCAAACCTCGAGAGTTGTTAGTAGAGCATCGACCACTGACGCCGTAAGACTGGCATACTGACACTTTAGTCAAATCGATGATTGTATGCAGAATGGACTTTCAAGGAGAATTCACCTTGACTATGTACACATGAGATTCCTAGTCGGTAGCATTATCGACTGGCCCGGACGTTCAAGCAAGCATATAAGTGCCTGAAGCCAGGGGGCTATATCGAAGCATGAGCCCTCGCCTTGCATTGGAAGTGACGATAACTCGGTGTCTGAAGACAGTGCTATGGGCCAGTGGGGAAAGATCTTCATGGAAGGAGGTCGGAGGCTTCAACGGCCATTCTCTGTTCTTGAAGATAATGTACAAGTTGAGAGCATGAATGAAGTAGGATTCATTAACATTGAGGAGAAGAGATCAAGGTGCGTATGGCGTCATACTATCTCTAACTCATTGATTCTGACCGAGGCCAGGTGCCCATTGGCGGAGGCTGAAGATCCCCAGGCTCAAAGAGGCTGGTCAGTATTTCCAGGCTGCAATCCTACAAGATGTCGAAGGCACTCTCACGTTCATCGCGAACCTTTTGGGGTGGAGCAAAGAAGAGATCCACGTCTTGCCGCCAGATACGGCGTGAGATCCGGTCAAAGAAGGTCCACGGGTACTTTCGCGCAAGGTGGTCTGGGCACAAAAGCCACTCGTCAACTGATAGTCTAGCTGTAATTTAGTCTGCAATGCATGTAGCAAAATAGATGTTATTTCTATTTCTGATGATAGGACCCACTATTCCCGGAGCTACTCATCGCCAGTAGCAAACTCTCCCTTTGCAATCTTGTCGCTAAGCGCCTTATTAGGAGTAAAGTAAGATGAGAAGTCTTCCCGTGCTTCCAGTAACAGGTCTACTACCATTCCAAAGACAATTTCTCCAGCTGGGTTCAAATGCGTCCTGTCGCCTTCTCCCCAGTTATAACGTTGCGCGTTCTCATTACCAATGGCGTGACGTAAGTCAGTGCTAGCTTTGTTTAGTTCGAGATACTGGGCCCTGACATCTCCGGCAGCTGCAATGGTCTCAGCAGCCCATTCCTTGAGGTTCTGGACAACCTCGCCGTTTTGGAACGTACGGCGCGTGAGTGAAGTGATAAAGATCTGATGCTTATTAGTCCAGCCAAACACTGCAGATTAGAACGAAGACCTACTGGTGTTCCGCCAGCCGCTTTGATCTGGTTGCCAATTTCGACCAGGTTGGCATGGAACTCATCCAGCTGCATGACTTTTTGATCATTGTGGCCAAATTGAATTGTCACGACAGGCTCGAAGTCGGCCTTCGCCGCACCAACGTCTTTAATGAGAGTGTCCCAACGACCATTGGACTTCCAAGATACAGTAGTTGAGCCACTGACACCTCGATTGTCGCCTTTAGCTGGGGCGTTGAGATATGACAAGAAACCATTACCCCAGCCACCGTCTACGGCGACGGTCGAGTCACCGATGAGGAAGAATTGTGGTGGTTTGGCCGCTCGGGCAACAGGGCTTGACTGTACAGAACCAAGGACGGTGAATACCAGGCCGCAAAAGAGAATCTCATTTTGATGGTTTCTTGCTAGGTTTTTCGGTAAGTGGATAGCAATGGCAGCCGGAGAAAAGAGATTTCACGAACTCTCAAGTGAAGAAGAAGTACTATACTCATAGATGGGCTAAGATCACCTAAATATCTATTTCCATCATTCGGTCAGGTACTGGCAGTTTATATCGTGCACAGTAACATCATAGACCAGGGTCATGGTAATGCGTCTTCGCGGGGTCCGCTATTCTCGGTGCAATGATACTACGAAGTCGCCTATAAACGGTGCATACGTCGATGTCGCCATTCCTTGTCGATGCATCGGAGCGAGATATGCCGCAGACATATTTGGAAAGATCGACATTAACTTCCTTTTAAGTAGTGGAAGAGATATTCCAGCGGGGATCCTAGCTGTAGATCATGGACTGTTCCGATATTATGGCGGCATGCGCTCCCCCTACTAGGGGCGAAAAGAAAACTTAGGACATTGACCCTAAGCGATGAAAGTATTAGGTAAATCTACCTAAGCCTTAGAGAACTTTTTGCTGGGTTTATTTTAACTCCTGTCAAGGCCAATGTTGTCTTGCTCCTGAGGCCCTGCTGCAGCGGCCCGCGAACTAATATGGCAACTGAACGTTACTAGAACGTTAACGAAACTCCATAAACAAGTATGCGCATTTCACTTAGAATACAAAGTTTCTCCTGTCATTACTCGTTCAAGCCCAAAAGTACATCCGTAATCTCCTCAAACAAATTCGCCGCCCAAATTGCATCATAGTCAAATGTGGCCGAGATGATACACTGTTCGCCTCCCTCTGTACGATTTGAGTGCTAAGTGCGGTCACATCATCCGATATCTCAATATGCTCCGCTTGTCCTTCATCATCCGACAGTTTCTCGTCCAGCTCAATGACCCTCGGCAGACCAGCAACACTTTCAGATGCTCGACGCTTCCGAGGCGTGTACAGAGTTGTCGCAGACAAATTGTGTATCGGTCCGTAGGCCAACCTCTTCATCCCGCGTCCTGGAGAATAGATGTCGGTAGGTCCAGTTCTGTTGGCGGTCTGCCGGTGATCAAGGCATAGTCCGAGAGAAAGTCGAAGGCGCATGTATTGGCGTGTGATAAACAGCTCGTCCCAGTACTTCGTAAGACTCTTGGCAGGCTGTGATAATGCGCCCTCTCCTCCTGATGACTGCCGACGCCCTGGTGGTTTCGAGTGCGGGCGCAGTGGAAGCTGAATGGGCGTTGATTGAACGATTTTGTGATCATTCTACTGATATCTTTGGCGCCTTCAAAACCGTTTACTACACAAGTGCATAGCTTGTGCGTGATATCTCGTCAACAGTTGATTTCGTCACTTTCGAGGTCCTTGGTGCTATTCTCTCATCAATTGAGCTCAGCATAAGCGGATATGCAATATAAGCAATGCTAAACAAGGTAGTTATAGCAAGTCCATTGAGAGCTGTTCACTTACGCTGATATAGGAAGGTGTGAGTTAAACCTTCTTGAACGATAAAACCCACTAGTTTCGTTGTTTCTGTGGTCGCATAACTTATGTCCTTGCCAATATTCCGGAGTACAGTGTCGTCAATGATGTTCACTCCTTTCTGTCGCTGCTCGATCATCATAGCCTCATGATTTCCCAGAGCAATTTGAGCAGCGCTACATTTATCGTCAGTTGGGAGACCAAGGTGCAAAGTTGTCCACTCACTAAGCATATATGAATACAACGCTTGATATAAGAGTCGTCGATCGTGAGCCCCGGTGGCACTGAGAAAAGGATGGAGAGATTTGTCTGCCTCTTTCTTCCAACGGGTGAGGTTACTTTTGGCGTCCTGATTTGAGACAGGGTCTTTTCAAAATTGTCTAATGAGTATGTGATGTCGAAAGCGTTCGGACCATAACAAATCGAAAGAGTGTCTGTCAGAATAACTGCCAGACGACATTGGAAGTTTATGATGTTTGCTAGCTGACGCTTCGTCCTAGCGTCATACACAGCAGAAACTCTCTGCTTCATCAGCAAGATCTCGGGATGATCGGATCTAAAGGACATTAAAGCTTGAAGGTGTTATCTGTAGAGGCTTTCGAAGACCGAGGGTCAAAACTCTGTCTCTCCAGAATAGAGAACACCAAAGTCTCTTGTTACTCTTTTTGCGCGATATACTTGAAACGGGAGCTTGGAAATTGTGAGCTTGGGCAACGATGGCATTTTGAATAGCGATAGCAAGCCAGGTGCTTCCTGCGTGCGCTCTAGAGCTGAGAACTGGAACGTCAAGAGTAAGGCTGCCTGGGATTTGGTGAATGCATCATCTCGACCCAAGGTCAAACAATAGCTTGGGAAGGTCAGTGGCTATACGCGACTTTGGTGAGTTCACATACCTTAGCCCTTCTATAGAAGATATTCCGTGCCACCTTCACGTTTGTGTATCCGGCATTCTTGAGTACTACGGGCGATACGAACTGTGTCTTGTCAGCTCTGTATTAGAAGGTCGGAGGGCCCTTACCGCTGATGCTGCGAAAATGCATCGCTTGGAAAATGAGAAGGGACATGGGTTTCACTTTTCGTCGCCACTCTCTTCCCCCAAGTACATATCCCAGAATTCTTTCTCGTCTACCAACGGATAGTAGGGATGTAGGTACAGGAAGTATGGTTGATGAATTCTTCTTGAACGGTTCGTACAGGCAGGTGAAAGCACCGATTGAGATCGAGGAAGTCAACATCTGTTCAGGAAGGACTCGAAGATCCGGCAATACTAGAAATGGCTGTGTTGTGTATAGGACTTCGGACTGAGAATATGCCGCGATGGCCTGGGATTCGACATGACTGATCGGGTCCAATTTGCGAAACGATGTGTTCTGTGATCGAATAATGGAAGTGCTCTGTATACCTTAAGAGAGCCAAGGTCCTTGGAGTACTCTTTCGTCTTGGTTTGCAGGGTTTGGAGTGATAGATAGTCCGCTCATCCGTAGGACCGTAACCATCCTCAACATGAGCTGAGCGTTATCGAGTCCGGGAACCAAACTTCCGTCCCCACTTTCAGCTGCCGAGGTGACTCCACTCGCTGATACGTAAGGTAGACGGTCTCTATGCCT
>JAPQWV010004781.1:0-26472 GCA_027422505.1 Craterostigma plantagineum
GGACTGATAAGTAATTAAACCATTATATATTATATTTAGGGTTTATCTTTAAGAAATATTGGCATCCCAAATACTCAACTAAAAGTGAATGCGTATGAGAGAGAACTTGCTTGATTTGCTAGGATACATTTTCAACATCGACATGATTGAATGTAATTATGCAGACAAACCCTCCTTTGAATTATCTAAGTTATTATTGATCTCTTAGTACGAAATTAGTCATTCGATCAATATACGTTATGGCTTCGAGGAAAATTAACGAAATATTGTGTATGATTTGTCTTGTAATATGAACAGTGCCCACATTTTCTCTGATAGTGGGAATAATATGTGTGTTTTTATGTAGTTTCTTGACGCACGACTCCTAGTTAGAAGATACGAGGCAGATTTATACGTATTACTATTCATTTTGGGAAACCTTATCTTCTAAATTTAGTCAACAAGGAATTGTTAAGCTCTCTAACCATCGGTTAGAGTAAGAAAAGATCATATGACGAATTGCCATAATCTTTCTGTTTTTATTACAATTATATACCATTAGCAAGAAACCTTAATGCCAATTTCAATGCCTCGCTCTGCATACACACAAGTGCAATGAAATGTCTGTTTTTTTTTTTAATCTCAAGACACCTCTTCCAAGGTTAAGTGTTGAGGCTAATGCCTCTCCATACAATGAAATAATTGGGAAGCACGGTATAAGATGCTGACAATCGATTAAATGGCTCTAGATTAAAACCCAATATTCTTTCAATCAACCTACTGTGAAAAAATTTCTCCCCATACAAAATCAATTTTTATAAGATTTATTCTCATTCTACCTTAAAGAAGCTTCGGTAATAAGGTGGCCGCCATAAAAACTATATTGACCCACGTGTGACAATTCCCCACCTTTCTTTACTCACAGTTGCTCTGAATTTATTACCTTTAAATAAATGTACAAATCATACTCAAAACATTACAACAAACCAAGAAACATCCTCCCTTGTCCGAAGTCCCCTCCTTTTTTTACCTCATCATCTCTTTTATCCACTTTCACAGTCCCTTTCTCTTAATTTAATAATCTTTTGTTTTACCTTTCCTTAAATCGCCAGTATATATATATGGAGACAACCTCTGCCTCGACATACCATCACTAATACTCTTCCCCTCAAATATCATACACACACAAAGAAAGCAATAGCTATGGATTTACAATATTCATCTTTTCTCCAGTCTATGAACTACGAACTTCTCTCTCCAGATAATAAATTCTCATTCAACTCAGGGGAATTCGATTGTTCTTACATCTCAAACCAAAGCAGCGCTGATGAGATGATCTTCAGACAAGACTACTACGAACTCCCCTTCAACGAAAACGACTCCCAAGAAATGATACTGTGCGAATTATTGGATCACCAGCAAGCTCCTTACTTTGAGAAATCGCCGGACAGTGAGGAGGTTAACTCCTCGTCGCCGACGCCTGCTGCAAGGACGTCCTCCGCCGCCGCCGATAAACCAGCCGTTAAATCCTCCTACCGCGGCGTACGGACGCGGCCGTGGGGCAAGTTCGCGCCGAGATTCGAGACTCCACGAGGAACGGAATTAGGGTTTGGCTGGGGACGTTCAACACCGCCGAGGAGGCTGCTATGGCCTACGACCAGGCGGCGTTTGCCATGAGGGGTCAGGCGGCGGTGCTGAATTTTCCGGCGGAGAGGGTCAAGGAATCCCTTGGGGAAGTGATGAGGTGCTGCAATGTGGAGGGGGACGACGGTCGGAAAATCTCTCCAGTCATGGCGTTGAAGAGGAAGCACTCCATGAGGCGGCGGCGGTGTGGTAAAATCGGAGGGGCGGAGTCGGCGCCGTCGCCGGCGGAGGTGGGAAGAAGAGGAAGGAAGGGAGGCTGAGAAAGATGATGATGTGGTGATCTTTGAGGACTTGGGTGTTGAATACTTGGAAGAGCTTTTGAGTATGTGACGGCGCCAGCAAGGCTTGTGAATTTCGTGTTCGAATTAGTTTTTTCTTTTCTTCTTATTAAAAAAACTTCAAAAAAACGTTTTTTTTTTTCTTGTGCAGGGTTACTTTTTTATTCTTAGGTATTCAGTGTGGATTTTGTATTGTACAAACCGTTTTCATGGATAAGCCTATATTTATCTTGGTCTCTTGGTTTCATCTTTTCCATGGAAATTTTAAGTATCATAAAAATTCATAGGTTATAAAAAGAGCTGATAATGTAGCCTAAGATACTATATCTTTGATAATTAAATAATGGATTATTTATGTACATTAGATAATTTTGGTTAGCGTAATAATACAACGTCAAAAACGCTACACCGATGAAGACTGGACACGAGACTATACCTACCACAATGGCATAAAATGGTAAGTTCAACATCTTCGTACATCCTTTAGTAATTAAATATTGTTTATGTCTGACCCTTTGATAATGATTAGATATTGCCTTTAAACAACACTCGGGCAATTATGGTCAATAAATAATTTCTTTTCTTGGGTTATCGAGATTATTGCTTTATACAATACAGTCGAAAGGAACTGTCACAAGCAGATTTTTTTTTTTAAATACTTACGAATGTAATTTCTATTTAAAAATAGAAACAAGAGTCCACTGGCTGGGCCGACGCATACTCCATATACGAAGTATATACTAATATCAATCAAAGCTGTTGATCGTATTTATTTAATATTACAACACTTCTTACATACATCACCACCACCTAATTCCACTTCACGCAGATGTGATATGCTCTGTGACCTATACAACTAGGGTATCGTTTTCCATGAGCACCTTGTCCCAAGACCCAAAAATAATATCGTATTCGATTGACAATAATATATGAATTGAAAGATACTTTTTTATTTATGCCATTGAATATTGCAAATTGACGTCCTTTTTATTTCATCTGCAATAAAATGCAGATATCTTTCTCTTATAACATGGCGTGGGAAACTGTAGTTTGAATAGTATTAGGGATTCAATTACTGTGTTCTTTTTCTTAGAAGGTGGAAGGAAGCTTCCATATTCTAGATGGTTTGAATCAAGACATTGTCATAGAAATATCAGTTCCAATATATTCTGTTCTCTTTCAATCTATATAATTGTTTTACATAAATAAGCAGTCAAAATATGTAACTGTATTTTTTATATTTTTCATGAAGAAAACATGATTCAACACTGGAACACAAGTTAGATGAGAAAAAATTAAATAAGCATGTGCTCAAACTGCGAGGAAAAAAAAAGGATGAATTGATAGTTTTGTCAGTAGTGACCAAATGCAGAAATCACTGTCCAAATGAAGCAAAAAAGTCTCATTTTTCCATAAACCATGAAGGAAAAAAAGCATCGGAATAGAATGAAATTCAGGAGATGAGAAACCACAGTATCAGCCATGAAAGCTTATAACACTAAATGATACCATTTCAGGTTATGCATATAAAATTGGAAACAAAGTCATTTATGAAGATGAGAAATGCCGTGTTTACAATAAGACGACTAGTAATCGAACACGCGTCGGGAATTGAAGGAGTTCGATCGATGTAGGAGAGTTCTCCTAGCGGAGAACTTAGGCTCCGTTTGGTCTACGGATTTCGACGTAGAAAAGAAAAGGAAAAGTAGAATGGTATGGACACACGTGAAGCGTAATGTACAATGATTTAATGCGTATGACCACAATTTCTTTTCGAATTCCGCGGACCAAACGCACTCTAATGACTTTAAATTAGCGCCAAATCCCACATCGCTCAGTGAAAGAAATGCAAACCAATTTATATGGCTTTACTTGCCGAAGATTAGACGGGTAGCTGGTTCGGCCGCATGCCCGTCACCACGTCCGAAAATCTGAAAAGGAATAAATACCTAAAACACAAAAAAAATACGACCGAATCAGCTGCTCCCCCATCCCCCCCCCCCCAAAAAAGATAAAGAATTTTTATAACAAAAACAAAACTAAGATTTCTAATAATCATAGGCCTAATCCAGCAATACAGAAGATTCATGATCAATCTTTTGTCTAATTTCACAGAAAAAGAAAAAGAAAGGAAGGGTTGCAGATAACACGGAGAGAAATTTATCAGATTCATCTCGAGCCAAATGAGAACAGCCATTAAGATTTGAGTATAGCAATGAAATGTCTCAGCTGATTAATTGAGAACTAGACGTATAGTTTCACAAATATAGGGGAACCGACATGAACTGCATTGAATTTACAAGCACATCTGAGTCTTGACTCATAAAATGGTTCAAACAAGGATTTACATGCTTGGTATTCGGGAATAAGTTATATAGCGACAAACAAGGATGTGCGCAACAAAATGAATGAAACCATCAAGGTCTCATATTGCCATAAACTAAAATGAGAAGTAAGGAAATATAGAGAACTCATGGAGAAGAGACCACAGTATTAGCCATGAAGTTAGACATTACATGGTTCCATATCAGGTTATGCAGATAAATTGGAAACAATGTCTCAATTTTCGCAGATGAAGGCACGATAATGAGGCTGTGCTTACATGAAGATATCAGGGTGCATCAAAATCGTATTGCATCACAGTAACTCGTATCAAATTTGGAAATAGAAGATTCTTTGGGTGGTTAATTGAAGGACTTGTCCCACATCGTTAACGAAAGAAATTCCAACCAATATATAAGGCATATTTTTCCAAGGATAGGACGGGTAGCTGGTGAGGACGCCTCCCACATCTGAAAAATCCGAAACAGAATAAAAACCAAAAAAACCAAAAATATATGCGACCAAATCAGCTACCTCAATGTAAAAAAGATATATAAAAAACAAAGTTTTTACATATGAGATTGCTATAATCATACCACTAATCCAGCAACCAGCATTATCAAAGATCCATGATCAAATTTGTGCACTTTTCCAAACATAAGAGAGGTTTGCGAATCATACAAAGCGGGAATAATAAATGAAAGTTATCATATCGTTCATATGACCACATACTACGTATAAAAGAACATATGAATGAAAAACGTGAAGTGAGCACAGCATCAGCCATGAAGCTGTAACATTAAATGGTTCAGTTTCAGGTTATGCACATAGAATTGCATAGAAAAGTCTCAATTTCACTGATGAAGAGACAATAATGCCGTGCTTATAAAAGATAATAGAGTTACCGAAATCGACTAATTGGAGGAGATTCCTCTAGTGCAGAACTGAACAATTTTCCATCCCCATAAATTGAAAAATACCAAAAGTCCAAAAAGTTAACTAACGAATCAGCTGCCCTCAATGTAAACAATTTTTTTTCTTGTCAATCTGTGGAGCTAAGATTTCCCGAATCATATCACTCATCCAGCAATAAAGAAGATCATCAATCATCATCAGCCTCTTTCTCAACTTTTACAAGCAAAAGAAAAGCTCCATACCTACAAAACGAGAACATTCACTAGAAATTCGAATATAGCAACAAAATATCTAAGATGACAACTGATTCTCAGGACGATGTATTACATGAGTAACTCTATTGGAAACAATTAGAGGAATGAGAAAATAAACGATCAACATAATCAAACCGCAAATCATCAGCTCAAGGGAAACGTGTTCCTGCGTTCACGAATCTCATACGAAAACGACTGCTGAACAAATCCATTAAAATGGAATTAAACTAATCAATCAATTCAAGAACCATCTCCGATAAAATTTCTTATTCAAGAGACCGCTAAGATCCAATACACATGCCACAGCTACACTATGAAATTCATTTGGCCCACACCGCCCAACCAATTTCATTCCGTAAAAAAACTGCAGAATATAAAGATAGAGATAAAGATGACGAATGTGAGAGCTAAGACTAAGATAAGACAATGAGCTCGCCATGGAAGAAATCCGAGACACCGTTCATTGTCGCTAAACGCCACTGGGCGACGATCAGTTTAACGTTTATTAAGCATCTCCAAACGACTTCTCACTATTGCAGAACCCCACCCAACAAAATAAAGTAATTACAAAACTACTGTCACAACTCACATCGAGATTAGAGGGGTCGGATATGTTAATTTTATAATATATGGACTGTTTTCAAATGTGCTTACGCTCTTAGTTAAGAAAGTAAATCATATGTGTTAAGCACTTTAATTTTTCTTTTTTTTTGTTTTTTCTTTTGTTTTTCCAGTAAGATAGGTTCCCCAAACGTCACCGTAGTACTCTCACTCCAACTAGGATCAGTTTGAATCAAATTCAAATCTCTTCGTCAGCTATGAGACAACCACGGCTTTCAGAGGGACTAATCCCCATGATCTATGTGAGGTCTCTATGAAAATCGAAAATTGATTTGAATCTCAATTAGGTTGGATATATGATTATTTTATTTTCAATAGCACCTCATATAACATTACAAGGGAAAGCCATATACAGAGAATATTTTTAACGATTTTTCATTTCCATGCATGCACATGCATGCCTATGAAAGTCACTTGGAACTAAATCTCATTTCATAAGCTTCCGTGGAGGAGGAGGAAAAGGTGGCGACTTTTTTCGCCAGAACGGTGGTTTCCACCACGGCTTATGTGGCTTGGCTCCCGGCGCCGGCGGAGGCTTCTTCCTCCATGGCCAGCAACACGATGATTTCGGAGGTGATGGTGGTTTGGGCTTGTAGGGTCCGCCGGGCGGTGGAGACTTTCTCCGCCAAGGCCATCCGAGGAGTTGTTGCCCTAATCGATCTGCACCGAGGGTTGGGGCGGGCGTGCCCTCGTTTCCGACGAGGGTATTATCGGCGTGAGATGATGAGATCGATGAGAATACGAACACTATTAGTAACAGCGTGGCGAAATTCTTGTTTTGTTCCTTATCATGGCTTTGATTTGGAGTAATTTGTGGTTTGGAGGGTATGGGATTGGTTGGTTTTTATTAGTGGCTTGGTGAGCTTGTGCAATTAATGAAATTTGCCTTGTGCTAGGGATTTTTTGAGATGTTAGAGATTTTTCTTTTTGGGATGAAGGTTGCATTTAATGTTTTTGTATTGAATATAAGCATCTTAATCTAGTTTTCTTGTGAAGTTCAATTTGGGCCGGTTTGGAGATTATTGTAGAAGATTTGATAATTGGGCCTTTGGGACAACTCTACTTTAATGGATTTGGGCAAATATGACCTGTTGTAGAATGTGATGTAAATGGGCCTTTGTACATCAATTGCAATATCCAAATCACTCATCGAATTTAATCACTAGTTATGCCAATTGCCAATGAAATAATTCAGTATTATGTTTATCATCATCATTTCATTACAAAATCCAAGTCATTTGGTAAATCTTCCATCATTTATTACAAGCAAGGAATCTTGTGTTTATTATTACGATATCCAAATCATTGGTTCAATCCTCCAATATTTTGTTTCAGGTAAGGAAATCTTGTGCTTATTATTACAAAATCAAAATCCTCGGGCAAATTTCCTGATAATATGTTACACTTTCTTCAGGGAAGACCCCATCAACTCCCCTATAAATAGCACCACCTATTCGCAGTTCATTTCACGCCATCACAGAAAAATACATTGGTTAAGAAGAATACAATCATAAGTCATGTCTACTAAGCATTTGTAGTCATTTTACTCGTGGGATTTGCCCTGGCTATCCCCTCCATGGCTGCTAGGCATGGCCTTCAATACGAAAAAGAAGAAGACGTCGACGAGTCATTGAAGCTTAAGTTCAACCCCTTTCCCAAGCGTAAGCCCGGCATGGTCCCGCACCATCTCCGAGCCTCAAGTGGAGCTTGGAAGATGAAGACGTCGACGAGTCACTGAAGCTTAAGTTCAACCCCTTTCCCAAGCGTAAGCCCACGCATGGGCCCGCACCATCTCCGAGCCACAAGTCGAGTTTTGATGATGAAGATGTGGACGAGTCCTTGAAGAAGCATAAGTTCAATCCCTTTCCAAAGCGTAAGCCCAGGCATGGGCCCGCACCGTCCCCGAGCCGCCAATGGAGCTTTAATCTTTTTTAGATCTGAGATGTAATGAATTTGTTATCGAATAAAATTAAGCAGAACATTGATTTTTTGTTTCCATCAAGTTAGCCAAATGTGGTCCTGTCTATTCTTCTATTGAATTCAAGTTTGTTTATGCAATAACAAACCCAAGGCAGAAGCGTTTCCAGAAACGGAGAAGCCTCGAACTGTCTCCCAGAGGAGATAACAGAGAATTCGAAGAGAAAAACGTATTATACATTGAACAGAGGTACACAATCCAAACTGATCTGAGTTATTGGATATTCACAGATCAGTTATCGAACTTCTTGATGTGAGATACAAGCAACATACGTCGAGCGATTTGTTATTATTTGATTCACTTTTAAGTGCCTTGATTTCCTTGGTCTTTGGATCTTGATGCCATGTGCTCGGATTTCTGCCCAAAATAGTACATAGCAAAGTTGATGTATAGTGTTCATTAGAAAATATTTAATATTGCCACAAGGAAATTCAAAAAATATGATAGCACATCAAGATACGAACTGGGATTTGATATCGTAAAGTTGAAGATTGTGGGAAACTGTTTCTAGGAAGTTCCCAGACATAGAAACTAAAATCAGTAAGAACAAAGCCAAAGTCTTTTCTCTTGTCTACATGGAGAACTGACCTGCTCGGAATAAGGCAGATACTTCCCATCAAATGTGATGAGCACACGATCCTTTCCATCGACGCCTTTCACTTTGTCAACAGAGCAGTAGAAGTCGATAGCAGACATTCTAAACATTTGGATCAGCCATTCAGCAAAGCAAAGACTTGGTTAAGTATCACAACATCAATTAAGACGATGGAACATATTAAGCAACGCATAAGATCGTAACTGAGATATGAAGTTGTAAAACATAGAAAGACAGCAATATACAACAAGACAATATGACTAGAAGAACTAACTCACATGCCATCACCAAAATCCTCGTTTATGATTTCCTTGATACTCTCCCCAAAATGCATAACTGCTTCATTTAACCTGTAAATGACAGAAAGGAACTATTACTATTACAGTCAAGAACGAAACCATGACAAAAGCATAGCTCTGATCAACCAAAAACAGAAAATTTAAGCACATGATGTTATAAAAAAGAGTCAAATAGGTGGAATAGAAGATTCAAACAGCAAAAACGATACTTCTAACAGCTAAAACCTGAAGTTTCTTATTTTCCTATCAAATTTACTATATTTAAATTAACCAGAGTACATGAGCGGCATACAAAAATTTCGAATAGTGCAATTAATTTGTTCTTTCAAATCTACCTATCTCACAATTCCAATAACACAGTTTATAAGAATTACAGGAGAGAATTGAAGGACCTATAAACGGTGGATCTTGAATCAAATTAGGCTCGTAAGAGCGCAGCGGCGGTTGCATCATCTCGTCCAAGAGTTCATCGCTCAGTCCGGGCAGAGCTGCCCGGAGAAGTGGGGCGGTGGCTGGCTTGAGCTGCGCTTGGCGTCTGAGAAGCTGAGCCACGTAGACATTGGTCAGGCCGGTCTCTTCAGCAATCTTACCGTAGCTCTTCCCCGACCTACGCTTCAACGCTTGTAGCTCCGCCGTGATTCTAGCTTTTTTCGAGCTGCTGCTTTCCATTGCGATTGCGGATTGGTTTTCAGTTCAGAATCTTTCGTCGTCTTCTCCTTTACCTTTATCGGAATACAGGGCTTTTTGTTTTACCTTTCAACCACCGTGTGAAACGACGATTTTCTATTTAACCCCTTAACTTACCAAGTCCATTACATTTTTATTTTAATGAGTTGGGAGCTACAGGACTGAATGTAAACAAAAGATAAACATTTGGGTTAAAGAATGTTATTTCAAGATCCTGGGCGACGTTTCTCATTCTCTTCTCAGAGAAGACAAAACTTCTCAAATCACACATAAATGGAGCTCATTAAATCTCCGAGCCATGAACTATCGACAGTTGTTCGGTAGCTAGCCCACCGTATACGAAGGAACCACGTCATCGCACTGTTGCGTGTCGAGTGTGAAGGCCCGAAGCGTAACGCGAATCGTCATTGACGTTTAGCTTATCATTTGCATGTTTGCCACGCATTTGATCGGCGTACCTAATTTCTGCTTTCTTTGTTGCGCGTATTAAAGCCGATATTCGTTGAGTTTCTTAAAACCTACAGATCACCTGCAAATTAAGCTAAGCGGCGGAAGAGGAGATTATGGCAACGAGAGTAAAGTAGCGATTAACGAGGCGATGTCATCTGAGGCACCGCTAGCTCCGGTGACGATGGAGCGGCCGGTACGGAACGATTTGGAGAAAACGATTCCCAAGCCATGTGAGTTTTCTTGCAAAATTCTATTTTATTTCGTCGATTTTCGGTTCCTCTGACCAGTTTGGGGGATTAAAGACGAGGAATTTGTTCATTCAAAGTTAGCAGACGCCTGTTTAATTTTGTACCCCGCATGTGTTGGGATCTATCAAACTTCAGCTAGCAACAGTTTAGTTGAGTGGATTGTTTGCAGTTGATTGATATTGATGGGCTTATTATGTGGTTTAATTGCTATTGAGCTAATTGGCCTCTTCGATCATGTTATTAGCACGTAATCGAGATACTTGGCTCATCTGATCAATACTATTAGCCAATAATAAAATCTCAACTTGAGAGACACTTCCCTCGTTGTGCAATTGTTGTTGGTTCCACTTTGTTGATTTCATGGTTTCCTGTTCTATACAGTTTACTGTTTGGTTTTTCAAGTTCTTCAGTGTGCATGCTTCTTCTATCATGCCCAAACGTGAAAGAAAAAACAGCCCTTGATAGAAATGCTTAAGCGTATGTTGACGAGTTCAAGGATCATCTGAATAGGCAGTTAATGTTAGTTATCGCTTGGTGTGTTCTGAAAATTGTTTTCTTTACTAAGGGGCTTGAAAGCTAGTCATGGATTATCTTGTGAACTGTTAATCTGGTAACTAATGTTAATATCATGGATATGGAAACATCAGATGTGTTTCGAGGATTGGTTGCACCTGACGTGGATCACCCGAATGGAACACCAGGGCACATGCATAACAATATGAGTGTGCTGCAGCAGCACTGTGCTTTCTTCGATCAAAATGGCGATGGTATCATCTACCCTTGGGAGACTTATGCCGGTAAAACTTATCAAATGTCTATCCCAATTTCATCTGGTAACTTTTATCTAAACTTTCACCTAACGCATTATGCAGGATTTCGCCAGATTGGGTTCAACATCATACTGTCTCTAGTCTTTGCCTTCTTTATCAATTTTGCGCTGAGCTACCCCACCCTCCCCGTAAGTTCATGAGTTTTGATTTATGCCTTTTTTTTAATTCTCATCCCCTGCTTGGACTGGTAATTTGAATATTTTCACAGTAAAATAATCATTATCTTGCATCTTTTATATGGTCGGTGATGCATAGAAGTTGGAATGATTCCATGTTATGGGTTGTTTCACTAGATTGTACCCTATAAGTTAACTGCTGCTGATCGCTGAGCTGATATACTTTTTATTCGATCATATTCAACTGCTGCTGCTAACTTTATTTTGCCGTGACAGGGCTGGATTCTAATCCCCTTCTTCCCATTTACATTGACAACATTCACAAGGCCAAGCATGGTAGTGATTCGAAAACCTATGATACCGAAGGAAGGTAGACAGACACATTTATATACAAGACCATTCATCATATTAGACGACATTCACACGGATTGACTAAAGAGCAAAAACTTAATGTTCAGGTACTCTCCTGTAAATTTTGAGAATATCTTCAGCAAATATGGAGAAACATTTCCCGACAAGCTCACTCTGAAGGAGCTGTGGAGAATGACCGAAGGAAACAGAGAGGCATTTGACTTCTTCGGTTGGTGCGTGTCATAGAAACCAAGCTAGCAATTTCAAGAGTTACTTTTCCAAATATAATTTTAACCATCTGTAGTTAATTCCCTTTCAGGATTGCGAACAAAGGCGAGTGGGCCGCTCTCTATCTTCTAGCTCGAGACCAGGACGGTTTTCTTTCAAAAGAAGCCATCAGACGTTGTTACGACGGTAGTTTGTTCGAGTACTGTGCAAAGCTGCGAAACCCAGCTGTGGGGAAAGCCGAATAAGCTTATTATGCCGCTACCATCTCTGCTGTATCTCTGTCTGAAGAATCTATATTCTGGTAATAAAAGTTAGTAACAGAATCTTAATGTGCACTGTGTGTTTACTGTTACATTAGTTAATAAATCTCAGCTGAGCCTCTAGCAATAAAAGAAGTTTTCTAACTCGAAATATCAAATGCAAGTGAGAAGGCTGATGAAGAATGCAACGTAAGAACCCAAAGGTGGGCATCCATTCATGCTCTATAGCATCTTTTCTTACACATGTTGGCCAAGAATGGAATCAGATAATGTCGCTGTACAGTTTGGATCGAGCAATAGCGGGACTACAAGAATGAACAATCGCAGCGGCGATAGCAAAAGACTGAAGACTTGATATATTCGATCTGAAACGGATGTAGTACAAATCCTCTTGGATCTTCATCATTTTCCATGCAGGAAAATCCCGCTTCAATCCCTGCAAAAGCCATCAAACTGAGTCATTCGATCACAAAGCTTACCGTAAATAATTTGAGCTGGCCATCAAAAAGTCGAACCTGTATATGGAGATCGAACGATTTGCATTGACCGAAATCATCAGAGTTCGACCTTTTGCTGAGAACATTCAATGGGCACGCAATATCCCAACCGCCACAGTCGCACCCACCGCCAGAAACCCATCTTTCTGTAAGGCTCGAAGACGTTCTTGGCCCACCGTGGATGCCATTAGGTATTAAGACGTTCATACTTGTCGAGCATTCATCGTTCTTACGTCTGCCTTCTAAGCTCTCAGCTAGCCTCAGTTTTTCAAGAAACTTCAATCCCCATCCACCGAAATCAGCAGCCTTTCTGTTCCCGAAGGTACGTTTTATTACAATCGCGGCCAATTCAATACTCAGTGCACTGTGTTTTTCTTCACTAGCAGTCGACCCGTCAAATTTCGATGAAGGCATTCGTTGGTAATAGATCTGAGGTTTGAATCGGTGATCTGAGGTCGGAATCTCCTCCATTTCCTCTATCATCTGTTCGTCGCTGGTAATAGATAGAACTGACCTAGTTTCCTCTGACGATTCCATGTTGTCCCAACCTATCGTAATAGAAGTGGACACTTCCATTTTGCCTATGATGATATCGTTTCTTTTGCTCGAACGAAAAGTGTAAACGTAATCCGTAGAAGAAGAAGCTTCTTCCTTCGATAGATCTGCTACCATGATCTCCCTTTATCGTCGACGGTGAACATGTGCTGAGGCAGCCCATTCTTCCACTTACATTGAAGTAAACCGATCTTTATATCATTTGAATCGAAATTCGTCGAGCCAAGTCGTTTAACAATCGGGCTTTTACGAGCTCTGTTTCTGCACATTTCTGAATATTATTGAGATCGTCTGGCAAAGCGTCGACTTTGGAGGTGAATTTCCAGGCAGCCGCTTTGAAAGCGTAAGAGCGAATCAATTCGAAGCATCGAAGGGAACGTTTTTCTTCGAAGGGCGTGATTTGCTTCGGTATATTCCTGCGAAAACTATGAACTCTTGGGACTAATAAATCCAGCTGCTCGAGTTTTCGCTCGCCTTTCTGAAGTTAGATATCTGAGTTTGATCGCCTTCTAAGTTGTTCGTCTGCATTTTCGGGGTTAATCCTTCGGCGTTTGCCTCTTCATTACAATCGTTCTTCATTTCCATAGGATGCGAAGTTGCGTCTTCTTTCTCAGTGATCGATGATGAACGAAGAACACGTTAGCTTTTTTATATGGCCATATGACAGCTTATTGAAATTAGAGAACAAATAAAGGTCAAAGCTTTACCGACCCTTTTTCCAGTTCGATCGGCTGAAAATCTTGCAAGAAAATCGAAGTTTCTTTTTCTTTTCAAGAAAATATGTGATTATTGTGATTCTGAGAGAATCAAAATAGGGAAATAAAACTGAATAGTCGGTTGACACATGTCGTCAGCCACGTTTGTATTTTCATACGAAGACTATGAGAATGTCTGTTAGTGAGATATTTGACTGTTTCAAAGTTAAACCGCTTTGAATTAATATTTGATGATGAGCTGTTACGCATATGGCCACTACGCTACAAAAGGCAAGCGCATAAGAACATGCACAAAAAAAAAAAAATATCATCATCCATTAAGAAACGAGATATATATTATGAAAAGACTATAGTGGACCTTGTATGAGATGAGATGTCATTATGCTTTTTAAAACGGTTGATAGATAATATTTATTTTTTTGAAGTCAATCCGCTTCACCTAATACACATCTATTTAAAATTTCCCCACCTCCCGCATCTAGTTTGAAATGTTGTAGCCAAATACAAGTAGATTATAATATTCCACTCACCTAATTCGAAATATATTACTTTGCGATCTACAGAAAAAGGAACTAACAGAGATTAGAAATTGCGTATTTTCTTTTTTCTTTTTTTAGTATTCATGTGATACCGTAATCGTTTTGTCATCTAAGACTGCAAAGCATATGTTCGATCTTAGATGTTCAATAAGAAAAAAGGGACCTTTTATTCCATGAATGTGATCGGGCAAGGGCAACATATATAATATATGGATATGTCCATAGAATTTGCTGAGTTCAAACTTGAAATTTTCTAACACGATATGTCGATATTGTAAACATAAAATTACGATGTGAAATAGGAAGCTTTGGTGACCATTTTCTTCGTAGGGCCAACAACCCGGAAAACACCGAAGAACCAACTCCATTTCTTAAGCTGGTGATTGACAATAAGTCAAAGTTTTGAAAGAAAAAAAATATTTTGGAAATATGTATATATGTATATATATATATATATATATATATATATATAAGCGTACTACTGTTCCATACATAGAGTCGATTGAAAAAAGAGGGAGAATAATATAGTGAATTATTCGTAATGACTCCCTCCCTAGTAGTATTCTAAAGTTCTTTTGTACGATGTTTATATCTTTTTGTGTAATAAACCAAAAAACCCGTCATTTCAATCTCTTGTCTTAACTTTTCCTTTTTTCTTTCTTCTTTTGGGGGCTTCTCCTCCACCATTTATGCAGCGCCGAGAAAACGTTGTTGTTCCAAGCAAACTCAGTTCATAGTTTCCAAATCCGAGGTTGATAGGGTAGAATGCATTTCAAAAGGAGTTCACATCACTTAAATGGGAAAAAAGGTCCAATCCATACGTAGTTTCATCATCTTCTTTCACAGCCACCTGCAATAAACAAAACAAGACAAGATTTTTGCTTGTCACCTATCATCAAAAAGAGATGTCTTTAATGCAAATAAATGCGATTAAACTTTGATTCGAATTCATTTACTTTTCCACACTGAAGATTCGGGATAACGGAGCTAGAGAACATTCTAACATCTTCATCTAACTCTTTATCATCGTGACTTATTCGAGTAAGTTCTCCGAGGAGTTCATCGTTCTTGGTGGCAAACCTCCCTCTAACCCTAGGCCTGCTGTCTGCAAGGGTTTTCCGACATGCGTACTGTATTAATATGAAAGATTTAGAATAATAAAGTTGATATGTAATGAATCGATATATCGATTCCAAACTTCGAAAACTGAAAAAATATGTAAAGACCTTGATCTTCTTGCTAAAGTTCCTTTCGTTTCTTTTCTTCCTATACCTATCGACCTTTCTTCTTCTTTCTTCTACGGAGAGTTTATTCCCAGCAGCCTTAAAGCTCGGGTCTTCCAAGCTCGTAATCTCCAAACATAGAGGAATCGTTTGGCCCTCGTTGTTTAGTGCCTACATATATCGATAGAATTAATTTATTAAGACAAAACTGAAATTAAGACGATTTCGCTTGTCTAATGCCCTCAATATCGAAATATGGGATTAATACTATAAAGACATGTCTAAGATAATCTTATCCAAGTACCTGATGAAGCACACTGCTTTCTCCTCGAAAATCAAAATCTTGATTTGAAATTATATCGTTGCTAAACATCAAACCGCCTCCGTCGAAAATTCCAGAACCTTCCGCAGAATATTGTGCGTTCATAGGAACGCAATGAGCAATCATAGGGTTCGTAAGTGAAGAAGAGCTGCTCAAACTAATGTAAGAAGGCGGTGAAATAATAGAACTCAAGGACACGAAATCTCATCTAATAAGCCCGTCGAAATTAAATTAGGACCCAATGAGAAGTGCTCGTCGTTTCTTGGTGAATCCATGTTGTAGATTTCTTGATTGGATTGACCTTCGAAAGCAGAGAAAGGCGACGATGATGTCATGAAATCAATCGATGCAGAAACGTCTTCTTGCATCTGATCCTTTGGATCGTCGAAGATTTGGTCCATGGGTGGTCGACCCGTTTTACCGTTAGATGATTGGCCATTATGATCGTCGAAGATTTGTTGCATAGGATAATAATTAGGAGATATCAGCTCTGCGATTAGCCCCTGATCATCCTTCAAGGTAAGAAATGAGACGAGAGAGGTGAGTTGAGATTCGATGTACATAGTTATTGCATGGTTAGATTGTAATAACAAATATGCGTATAAACTTATTGAATGGTTATTTTTTCTTGATTGCCCAGCAAAATATGAAGAGAGTTGGCGTAATAAATAAGGAGAAGGAGAGAACAATGGTGTGTTTATCGAAATTAGTGTTGAAGATAACCATGATGTCCATTTAGAGACAACGTAAAGAACATTTGATAGTATAGTATTTTTTAGCGAATTAAGTTCCTTCTTTTCCTCGGTCAAATTAAAATTGAATATGGGGAAACTTGTGAATGAAGCTTGAAAGAGATAAGTCATATTCCTCCATTTATGATTTTGAAATGCAAAACGAACAAGATATGTTCCTCATTTGCTTGTTGAGAGGGTTTGGTATTATTATCATGATAAAGACAAGACGTGTATGAGAGCAACGTATGCATGCATGCATGAACGACATTTAATGCCAAGAATGTAAGGATTTATCCACCTTAGCCCACTACGTACACTACCAATAAAAATAAAATACTTATGGGGTATAAAAAAAACTTGCAATGGAAAGGTGCGTTGGAGAAGGATTCGTGTTTTCCACCATAATTCTTGTCTCTTTAAAAGAACGAAGATAAACAATAAATCGAAAGTAGTAATAAGCTAGCGTGGTGTTTTTCGGGTGTTTTAGGACCTACGATATAACTTTTTCTTTTTGATGAAACGATCGAATTTATATCGATGATGATTGATAGCTTTGACCGTATTTGGAGGCCAAGAAAGAGTAGGCGTAAGTTAAGAATGGGCAAACTATATATAGCATGCAAGTTCGTCTAGATTCACATACATACTATATTATACTATGATGAACATATATTAAAAAGCTTCTTTCATAAATATAAAAAATACAAAGACCAAAAAAAGCTCATGATATTAATAGACCACTATATCCGTCCGACCATTGATTTAAACCTATTTTCTTGCAAAGTTAGTTAAGATTGAAAGCTATTTATATCTTAATCCATCCTTCGCTCAAACTCATTTTGTAAAAATTCATAGAATAGCTTCTACTGATCTTCTCCAACCTCTACCCATTGCTCCATTATATATACAATATTCCGACAAGATGTAATGTAATAATCGTAACAATCTATTGCAGGAGATCTAATCGATTATTCAACGCTCGTATATCAAGAGACAGCTCCATAATGAATCGTTATCCGCTCGTAATTTTTATCTTAATTAGCTAATGAGGTGTCCCCTTCGATTCCAAATGGTGTCCTAAGTTTCCAACTTCTATTCTTGGAATGGATGTCAGAGTACATTTGTTCGAACTACATCCATCCCAAGATGGAATCTTCGACACCATTGGGAATTGGGATCGAAGGCGATACTTCACTAGCAAATGAAGGTAAAAATTAAAAATCCCATTTCGCATTACAATTTTGTATAGTACATGGTGATAACTTCACTTGTATATTGATTCTTTTTCCCCGAGGCTTGTATTTTTATTTGTATTTAATAAAAGTATCCTATTATTATGTATGTAATATTGTATCTTTATGTCGATCCAGAAAAGGTGAGAAGACAAGAAACAAAAGATGAAAATGAAGAAAGTAGGGAAATGCCATTTACGTTACAGTTTACACCACTTTCTTTAAGAAAGAAAACGATAGTGATGGTTCTTTTCCGAATGTACAAACGTCCATGCGTAGGGTACTTACCATGAGACTTTTTGTGGGTGCTACTTGGCTCTTAGTCATCGGTCCTAGTCGCTTTGACACCTATAAAATGAACAAGCAATAGAACTTCAAAAATTGAAAATAAATAAACTTGAAAGAACATAAATAACAAATGAAAAGTCACTTGGAGCAGAGCAAGCACACCATAAGTTTAAAATTCGACTATTTGTAATTGTCTCAATTATGTTTTCTCGTTAAAGTTGAGACACGTCGACCCAATTAAGATCTAAGGAAATCTTGCTCTATGTAATAAGCCGACAATTTAGCATGAGCGCAGTTTAGGGAAAGGGTAGATAAATAAATTATTACATTATACATTTAAGCATCGAGGTAAATCTTTTGCAATAATTCCACTATCCTATCTTGTCTCTCATCCTCCTTTTATGGCCTGCTTATTTTATGTTCATTTTATTCATACGCAAAAGTGATTCTTGTCTACTACTAATAAGTTTTCTAAACCCCACAACCAATAAACTAAAAGAAAGACAATAAAGAAAACAATTTATGAAAGGACGAATAATCATATATAAACAATAAAAGAAATTAAAAATGAGAACTTTTAGTAAGGGCATGTGGGGTCAAAAAGCGCAGTTGCAGAAGAAGAGATTTTTTTTCTTAATAGAGTGGTTTAACGCAAGTCATACTATCTCCAATCGATAAACACATTCTCAAACTCAAACGCATTCCAAACTCAAATGCAGTAATTCTTCTCCAACCGATCAACTCATTCTCAAAGTCAATAGACTATTTTGTAATATTTACTTCCAGTTTAATTTTTACAAATTTCAATTACCCACATATTTTTACAACTTACCAATTAGACTACAAATATTATTTTATATTTAATCGAATAAAATTAATAAAGTGAATAATAAAATATTTATACATATAGCATCGATTAAATTAAATGCTTAATACAAAAAGAAGACAAAGGAAGGTCAACTTTTTCTGACAGCTCAATACTGTTCATCTGTCATTCATCTACTTTATCGTATCTGACAAATACATACGAGAGAAGAAAGGAAAACTTCGGACTTCGATGCAAATTGAAAAGTCTCATCGCATAATAACTGACCGAATGCAAAGATGCGTTTTTTTAGGTGAGAGAAAATTAAAAATCGGATTTTGAGATTGGTTTGGTATCGGTTGGAGTAAATTTATGATTTTTTTTTTGTTTTCCAGTTCGGTTGGAGATGCTCTAATAACTGACCGAAACGCAAAGATGCATTTTTTTAGGTGAGAGAAATTAAAAATCGGATTCTGAGATTGGTTTTTGGTATCGGTTGGAGTAAATTTATGAAATTTTTTTTTGTCTTTCCAATTCGGTATGCTCTAAAGCAGACAAAATGACCCCACCCGACATTATGACTATCTCCACTCAATGCGCATCGTATTAGTAATTAGTATTATTTCTTCTCCTTTGCTTTGAGTTCATCACTATCATCTCCACTCTTTGTCACACACTCATTTATCACCTTTCCATAGTATTTTCGTTTCATAAACCAACCTATAATTCGCAGTTTATGTGAGTTAGCGGAGCACATGGAGAAACAAAAGTTTTAGATCATGCGAGCACGGTAATTACGAAAATGCCAAAGAGATGATTACAGAAGGTGAAGAGAGCTCGAGGTTGGGCTTGGGACTGAGTCTTGTTGTTGTGTGAATAAGGGAAATGGTAAGAATTTGAAGTCTTATGGAAGGATATTGACCGCTAAGGATCTTATTAATGGATTCTCGTCTGGTAATAAGAGGGAAAGATCTGCTACTACTGATCATGATGATCATAGATCTTCTTCTGCTGCTGTCAGGTTTGAATGGTTTAATTTATCTGCTTATTCCATTCCAAAAAAATTTTTGTTTTCACGCACACACACAGCACACTAAACATCTTTTTTTTCCCTTGAAATTATTTGTCTTTTCTTGGAAGCAGCCAAGTCGTGGGGTGGCCCCGATAAGATGTTACAGAATGAGCACAATGTTCAGCCAAGCAAAGACTTTAGGCACTGAAAGTAAAGAATTAGAAAAGGGAAATGGAGACAAAGGAGATGAAGAGATCTATTCGAACAAGAAAATGAACCATGGGAACGAAATATTAAAGATCGACGTCAAAGGATCATTCGTGAAGGTGAACATGGACGGCTTGGCCTTGGTCGGAAAGTGGATTTGAATGCTCAGAAAAGCTACAAAACTCTTACAAAGACTTGGAGGGCATGTTCTTCACTATCCGTACGTTTTCCTTTCTTCAACGTCGTCGTCGCATGTAATAAACACAGATGAAGAAAACCATGTTTGGTTATAATATGTAATAAACAGATGGTGGAAAGGAACTAATAGCACGCATGCTTCTTCTACTAATAATAAGCTTTCGGACTCATCACCTGAGTTTGTGATGACGTACGAGGATAAAGAAGGAGACTGATGCTGTTGGGAGATGTTCCATGGAGGTGTAATAATAACATTTCACATCTTTAGCCGTTTCTCTAATTTCTCGGTAAAACGTTTCAATCTTTCGTCGATTTTTTCTTATGCCATGTAACAATAATGCGCAGTATGTTTTCTTAACACGTTGAGACGGCTCAGAAATAATGCGCATGTCTGAGGCGAATAATGAGCTAGGTATGATATAATCTTCTCCATTTCCTACACAATATTAAACATGATTTTCTTGATCTTTTTTTAGTTAATTTGCTTCTTATTACTAACAATGAGTTCGTTTCGACAGGCCCCAAGTTGCAAGAAGGAAATGAGAAACATAGGCCCAAAACTACATAGATTTCGCGGCTCGAGTCAACAAGTCTTTTTTTCGGCTTGTGATCTCAGTTTTTCTTTGATTTGCACCATGACTTTCTTCATTAATCCGACATAGTTTTTCATTAATTCATAATCATTTAAGTAGCGCATCGTTGTCTTACGGTCTTACATTGCATCTTCATTACATATATCTTGTCGAAAATCTTATATCTGCCCGTAATTTGGTTCAGAAAACCTTATATACAGCTCTGTGTCCACTTTTGAAACTTGTGGTATGTACGCTTCGAGTGTTGCACTACTACAATTTTCCTTTTTCATTCCGCATCGAAATTCTTTTAACCATACTCTTCTTTGTCTTACTCAATTATATATTAAATTAGAGGATAATATCTTCAAAAAATACGGTTTCCATCGAATTATTCTAAACCTCGAATAGATTTCATGTAACTATTGTATGATCAAACAGAAAATAAATGAGAGTGCTGCAACTTGAATTGAGGTGGTTGGACAAGAGATCAGTTTCGATAAATACGGCTGTAGGGATTTTTTCGGCCCATTCCAGCCCAAGCCCAAGCTTATATAAGTTTGTGGGTTTCCTCTATAAAATCAATTGGTAATAGAGGAGTTACCCCACAAACTTATATACTTGACGAACTTTCTCGATTTAATTCGATGTGGGACTTGGATTTTGACACCTAATAATCCTCCCTCAAACTCATGACCACTCAACGAGCCTCCCTTTCAATGACTATCTGCACCAAGCGCTTCTTCGTAATCATTGCACCAAGCGCTTTCTTTCATCGCAGTTCACCAATCGTCTTACGAGGGCCGGAGACACCAATCATCATATCCGGTCTTGAATTTCTCTCTATCTGAAGGTCACCCTCACGTGTTTGCTCCACGCTCACCGCACCATTGTAGGAATTTTATTTAGACCAATTCCACCAAGTCCAAGCCCATATAAAGTTGTGGGATCATCTCTAAAACCATTGACAATAGGGGAGTTAGGCCCACAAGCTTATATACTTGACGAACTTCCTCAATTTATCCGACGTGGGACTTGGGTTTGACACCCAACAACGCTACGATGATTATCAGTGTTGTTTGTTAGGCTAAAGATATTTGCCTCAATGAATGATTTGCATTGATATGAACCCTATTAATAGAGTACAAGGAAATCACTATCTACGGAAATACAATAACTACCAAATATAAAAAGATAAATCAAGATTTGATATCATTATCATTAATATTGATATCATTATCATTAATACCCCCCGCAAGCCAAGCGTTGGATGACGATCGACGCGAAGCTTGGACCGAAACATTTCGAAAAGTGGTCGAGACAGACTTTTGGTAAAAATATCAGCGAGCTGAAGAGAAGACGGAACAAACTGAGTCGTCAGACGACCATTTTCAACGAGCTCACGAACAAAGTGGCATCAATGTCAATGTGTTTTGCCCTCTTATGCGATATCGGATTCTGATAAGGAATAATGCACTCTTGTTGTCACAGAGTAAAACAGGCAGCGAGAAGGAAGTGCATGCAAATCACGAAGCACATTACAGACCCATATCAACTCAGCAGATGTATTCGCGAGGGCTCGATACTCCGATTCACAGCTGGAACGAGCCACCGTTGGTTGCTTTTTGGCACTCCATGAGACAAGGTTGGGCCCGAGAAAAATAGCGTATCCGTAAGTTGATCGTCTAGTGTCTAGGCAGCGTGCCCAATCAGCGTCTGAGTATCCGAGCAAGGAAGAAGATCCTGGTGTGAAGGACAACCCATAACTGAGTGTACCCTTAACATATCGAAGGATACGTTTGACAGCCTGAAAATGATCAGTAGTAGGGCGTTGTTGAAATTGGCTGACTGTGTTGACAGAATAAGCTATATCAGGACGAGTGATCGTCATATATTGTAATGCCCCGACCAAGGATCTATAGAGAGTAGCATCCGGAAATCAGTCCCTGCGGCGGTAAAGTTGGCACCTGGAGCAAGTGGTGTGGATACGGGTTTAGAATCAAGAAGATTCGCGCGAGTAAGGATGTCACGAGCATATTTGGACTGACTTAAGAAGAGACCGATGAGGGATATGAAACTTCCAATCCAAGAAAATATCCGAGCTTCCCAAGATCTTTTATAGCGAACTCCTTTCGAAGGCGAGACAACAACTTCAACAACGCAGGGGTATTGTTGCTTGTTACAATGATGTCGTCAACATAGACCAACAGATAAATGAGAATATCATCTCGTCGAAAGACGAAGAGAGAAGTATCAGCAGTGCTACATAGAAAACCAAGCTGAAGCAAGAACTGCGAAAGCGCTGATACCACGCGAGAGGGGCCTGTCGAAGTCCATAGAGAGCCTTCTTAAGACGACAAACGTAGTTAGGGTGCAGTGGATCGATAAACCCCGGTGGTTGTTCCATGAAGACGGGTTTTGTCGAGAAAACCATTGAGAAAAGCATTCTTGACGTCTAGTTGGTGGAGCGGCCAACACTTCATTATGGCAAGAGATAATGATGCGAACAGTCGAAGCCTTGACCACAGGGCTGAAGGTGTGAGTGAAGTCAAACCCAGGAACTTGGCTGAACCTTGAGCGACGAGCCGAGCTTTGTAACGGTCCACAGAGCCATTTTGCAAGAAATTTTGTGCGATATACCCACTTCGATCCAACAATATTTGTTTTCGAGGTCGTGGGACAAGATCCCATGTGTTGTTTGAACGTAACGCCTCCATTTCCTCATTCATTGCTTGGACCCAATGAGAATGTTTAAGAGCTGACTTGATCCCTTTAGGTTCGGAGACGGCTGTAAGAGCAGAGTATAAAGAGTGACTCCACAGAGCGACGTCGGCGGGATATCGGGGTTTGAAAATGCCCAGTTGGGCTCTAGTTCGCATGGCATGAGTGCGTAAGGGAACTATAGGTTGCGGTGTGTAGAGTTCGCATGCGACAGTGGCGGAGTGGCCGGAGGAGTTGGCGCTTGTGGAGGATGATTAGGTGGAGGTGGCGTTTCAAGATCCTCGACGACAGGAACAAAACTACTGACATGGCATTTGTTGGCTACCACCAGTGGATGAATGAGATTGAGTGTCAGCTATGTGATCAATGGTTGGTGCATGAAGACCCACATTTCGAAACTCGGATATGTCCAGCATAGAAGAAGGGCGAGAACTTGTCGATGAGATAAAGGGGAAGCATGTTTCATCGAACTTAGCATGTCGCGTGATGAATATACGAGACGAGGTAGTATCCAGACATCGAAAACCTTTGTGTGTGTGCTGTAGCCCATGAAACACCGGCAGACTACGGGGCTGAAACTTAGTTTTGACATAATCTCGAAGACAGGGAAAAACCCCGACAGCCGAAGACATGGAACGAATCGTATGCAGCGGTCGACCAAAAAGTAATTCAAATGGAGACTTCTTGTCGAGAACTAGCGTGGGAAGGCGTTGATGGTATAAACCGCCGTGCTGAAGCATCGACCCAATAGTGCATGGGAACTGATGAGTGAAATAGCAACGAAAGACCCATTTCAGTGATGTGTCGATGTTTGCGCTCTGCACGACCATTTTGGGCTGGCGTGTGCGGGCATGCATTGAATGGTGTATTCCACAAGAAGCAAAATGATGTTGCAACCTATTATTAGTGAACTCAGTCCCACCATCGCTTTGGAATTGTTTTATTTTCCCTGAAAATTGATTTTCCACAAAAACTTGAAAAGTCATGACACATCACGAAATCAGACTTCGCCCGTAGAGGATAAACCAACAGAATCGGGAAAAATCGTCGATAAAATATGGCATAATATCGAAAACCATTTATAGAGGTAACAGGCGCGGGGCCCCACAAATCACAATGAATTAAGTCCAAGGCCGCCGAAGCTCTTTTTTCATTATTATCAAACGACAATCTGCTACTTTTGGCCAACTGACAAGTACTGCAAAGTTTTGGCAACGGCATAACTGAAGTAACAGAAAGTAAGCAAGACTATTTAACAAGAAACTGTAGAATGTGCTACATGCCCAAGCCTAGAGTGCCATAATTCGAAAGAAGCATGTAGTTTCTTATTGTGCAAAACCGCAGAGAAGACTTGTGATTGAGAGTCCAGCAGATAGAGTCCTCTATCATGTGTGCCTGTTGCGATTAGCTGGCCGGTATCCCAATTCTGAATACGAAACTGTGAATCAGTGAAAAGAACTTGAACAGGAAATTCGCGGTTAGCTTGCTAACAGATAATAAATTCTTCGTAAGGCCGGTACAACAAGAACTCCTGTAGATGTAAGTTACGCGAGAGAGATAGACAACCCGTATGGGTAATAGATAAGTTCGCACCGTTACCAACTGTCACATGATCTGCACCAGAATAGGAGGACAGGTTGTCAAGTGTGGATGCATCTCCAGCCATATGAGCCGAAGCCCCTGTATCCAGGTACCAATCTGAAGGGTTCGTCTGAGAGACTGAACAACCGGCGGAGAAAGCTTCGGCTAGTTTGGCTGTGTTCGACGGCCGGGAAAGAACGGTCGTAGCTTCGATCAAACGCCGTGGGCAATCAAATGCGTCGTGGTCAGTTTCACGACAAAAAAAGCATTTGGGAGTATAATTCCGACGGCCCTGCCACCATTGCCATTACCGTAATTGTTACGGTTACTACGCCCTCTAACAACTGTTAGAGCCTCGTCCACGATTGTTGTTGGATCTGTGTCCACGAGCATGGGTGACTGTTGTGAACGCAGCCTGCGAACAAAGAATAATCAACAGTTTTATGAAATAACTCGTGACTTTGCGCCCTAGCATATAGTGTCGTGAAATCAGGTAAGGGATCCTGAGCCATTTGGCGCCGCCGTGAAGCTCGAGAATTCGGGCCAAGTTCCGCAGAACCAGTGGGATTTGTCCGTCTCATCAATTGGTCTCCCGACGCAGCAAGTTGATCGGCCACGACTTGAAGTGTTGAGCATATTCGGCGATAGACTGGGTACCTCGTCGTTTAGCGGACAGAAATCATCCTTGAGGCTGAGTTCGCGAGCCTTGGAGTCGTGACTTAAGCACGAGCGAGAGCTTGCCACACCACGTGAAAGATTTGCAGCCAATTATGACGGCCATAGATTCTTCTGTCAAGGTCGACACAAGAAAAAGCTTAACATCTGATCTCGTTGAAGCCATTTGGTGTATTCAGGATTGGGAATAGATGTTCCAGTAGCATTATCAATGGTGGCAGACGGAGCAGCCGATGAGCCATCAACCAACGACATGAATTGTTGAGTAGTGAGAAGTGGTTCGACTTGGGCGTGCCATAACAGGTAGTTTTGAGGAGGAGAGTTTGATATTAACCATGTGAATCATGGTTGAAGAGGAAGCGTTGGTGTATCTGACGCAGCCATGGAGAGGGTCGAGAATGGCGCAGAGAAGCGGCGAGTAGGAGATGACTGTAGGTTAGGGTTTCAAGCCAATATTAGGCTGATACCATGTTAGGCTAAAGATATTTGCCTCAATGAATGATTTGCATTGATATGAACCTTATTAATAGAGTACAAGGA
>JAPQWV010004782.1:0-26447 GCA_027422505.1 Craterostigma plantagineum
GATATGTTGTAATAATTTTACTGGGCCACTTAGCATAGCTAAGTGGCTCGTTCTGATTCGTCCACGTAATATGCTACAAGGCAGATCTGGTTGTCCACGTATGCAGCTACGCGGCTCATTCTGGTTCGCCCACGTATACAGCTACGCGGCTCATTCGGTTCGTCCACGTGTCAGCTACGCGGCTAGCTCTGATTCGCCCGAGCCTAAAACCTTCAGCTATAAATAGGCTAGCTATAAGTCATGTAAATCATCGAAAACAATAACTTCTTCTTATATTCAGTATATACAAGTATTGTGAGGAAAATATTTAGAGAGTTGGTGGAGTCTCCTATTGTAAGAGAGATAGAGCTAGTGTTCTCTTACGTGTAGAGAGTTGTAACTCCTAAATTACCCACACATAAAAATTCCTTACCTTGCCCGTGGTTTTTCACCCCGACTTTGGGTTTCCACGTAAATTCCTGGTGTCCCCTTTATTTTTACTGTCCTTTTTACAACAAGTGGTATCAGAGCTTTGGCTGGGTGTTTATAATATCTACTTACCGTATGCTCTGTGGTTGCCAATAATATTGGATCCTCCACATCATGAAAGTTTGTTAGATTATTACTATTCATCCATTAAAGTTTCTGGGAGAGAAAAAAAAAGGAGAGAAAAAAAAATGGCAGCTAAGCATGAGATGAGAAATTCAACGGGAAAAATTACTCCCTATGGAAGGTAAAAGTCAAGGCAATTTTGCTCAAAGAAATGTCTGGAAGGTATCACTGGCAGGCCGGAAAGAATTACAAGTGATGCCAAAGGAAGAAGATTGATGAAAGGCTACTGCCAATATTCATCTCGATTAGCAGATGATATATTGTCGAGCGTCGTAGAGAAAATAGTGCAAAGGAAATCTGGGATCACCTTGATAAGCTATATCAAGCAAGTCGCTTCATAGCCGGATTTTCTTGAAGAAGAAATTATATGCTCTAAAGATGGATGAATCTTCTTCGCAACAGAGCACATCAACAAAATGGTTACTCTGTTTGGCCAACTCAAAAGACTTGGACTGCAACATAGAGTCAAGCGATCGTGCTGAACTCCTACTTGCAAGTCTGCCAGATTCTTATGCTCATCTCGTCATTAGTCTAACCAACAACAAACTGCAGAGCAACTTGTCTATGATGATGTTGCTGCTGCTGTTCTGGAAAGAAGAAAACCGGCGCATAACACGGAGAAGAAGGTGATTACACCCCATCAAGCAGAGGCGCTGACTGTGACGAAGGTAAGATCTGGAGAACGTGGTCCAAGTGGGAGCCGAAAGCGGATCAGATATGAAGAACGTGGTCCTAGTGGGAGTCAAAAATCGGTCCCACAAATAAGAAGGCTATCAAATGTTATCACTGTGGCAGAAGGGTGGTCATATGAGAAAGATTGTTGGGGTCTAACAGAAACCCCAATGCTCAAGGAAACGTGGCCAACGCTCCAGACAATGGATTTGTTCTAGTATGTGAAGCTGCATCCACCATCGGAGAAAAGGGAAGATTTGACGATATGGGCTTCTCGACTCCGCAGCTACTTTCCACATGACCTCAAGAAGGGAATGGTTTCATCAGTACAAACCAACCTCTGGAGGGTCGTGTACAGCTGTAATGATCAACCTCTGAAGATCGTAGGAATTGGTACGATCAAATTAAAGATGTACGATGGCACCATCCGTACCATTCAAGCTGTGCGACATGTTGAGAGTCTAAAGAAAAATCTATTGTCTGTGGGGCAGCTAGATGATCTTGGTCTCAAAATTAAACTGGAGAACAAGGTCATGGAAATCTTTCAAGGAGCGCAATAATAATGAGGGAGAAAAGATCGCTGCAAACTTATACAGCTGAAGGGGGAAACTCTGCAGTAAGGGAAGCTTCTGTGGCCACTACAAATTCAATCGAGAAGTCTTCGATGACTTGGCACAAGAAGCTTGGTCATATGTCTGAGCAAGGCATGAAAATTCTTGTCCAGAAGAATCTACTCCTGGTCTCAAATCGTGTCACTACCATTTTGTGAGAATTGCATTGTAAGTAAGCAGCATCGCCCGAAGTTCAGCCGTCAAAATTCAGAAGTAAAAAAATTCTGGAAAGCTGCACTCTGACGTTTGGCAAGAACCGGTCACATCTCTGGGGGGAGCAAACTACTTCGTGTCATTCATCGACGACTATTCCAGAAGGTGCTGGGTGTATCCAATCAAGAAGAAGGACGATGTGTTTCCTACTTCAAAACATACAAAGCGCGGGTCGAACTTGAATCCAGTAAGAAGATCAATGCCTGCGGTCCGACAATGGAGGAGAATATACTGGCAGGGAATTCAATGAATTCTGCAAAGGTGCGGGTATTAAAAGACAGTTCACAACGGCATATACTCCACAACAACAAATGGGGTGGCAGAGCGGCTGAATAGGACCTTGTTGGAAAGAACGAGAGCTATGCTGAGAACTGCAAGCCTAGACAAGAATTTTGGGCGGAAGCGGTCTGCACTGCATGCTATGTGGTGAACCCGGCCCCATCTACTGCTATAGAGATGAGGACACCGATGGAAATGTGGACTGGCAAACCTGCTGATTATTCAAACCTCCATATATTTGGAAGCCCTGCATATGTGATGTACCACAATCAAGAAACGACGAAGTTGGATCCAAAGTCCAGAAGATGTCTATTCTGGGTACGCTGAAGGAGTAAAGGGTTATCGTTTGTGGGATCTCACTGACCACAAAGTTGTTATCAGCAGAGATGTTAATTTTCTCGAAGATAGCGACCAGGAGCAAGTCAACCATGATGGCAATATGACAAAGACTACACCAACACCGGTGAAGAGAAAGGAGCAAGATGATTCTTCTGAAGCCGAACCAGCACACGAAGAGCTCGACCCAGTCGAAACTGAAGTACCAGACCTCGGGCGATCAAAACGAATTCGTAAGATGCCTATTTGGTACTCAGATTATGATACTGAGAGCAACGTTGCATACTGTTTTCTAACTGAGGATGGAGAGCCAACGACTTTCCAAGAAGCACTGAAGAGTTCAGATGCGAGTCAGTGGATTTCAGCAATGCAAGAAGAAATGGAAGCTCTCAGTAAAAATAAGACATGGGAATTGGTGCCATTACCGCAAGGAAGGAGACCTATGGAAACAAATGGGTGTACAAGATCAAGCGGAATGGTGATGACCAATAGAGCGATATCGTGCAAGACTGGTTGTAAAGGGATATGCTCAGAAAGAAGGGATCGACTTCAATGAGATATTCTCACGGTGGTTCGACTTACAACAGTCAGGGTTGTCTTGTCAATGTGTGCCACATTTGACCTGCATCTTGAGCAACTTGACGTCAAAACGGCCTTTCTCCATGGCGACCTGAAAGAAGAAAATATATATGCTTCAACCAGAAGGCTTTCAAGAAAAAGGGAAGAAGATCTGGTTTGCAAGCTAATCAAATCTCTTACGGGTCAAGCAAGCACCACGATGCTGGTACAAGAGATTTGATTCATTCATAATGAGTCTCGGCTACACCAGGCTTTATTCAGATCCTTGCGCGTATTTCAAGAGATTCACTCTGAAGATTATATCATATTGCTGTTGTACGTCGACGATATGCTGGTAGAGGACCCAACAAAGATCGTATCAATATCTGAAGATTCAACTCGCTGGTGAATTCGAAATGAAGGACTTGGGACAGGCAAACAAAATTTTGGCGTACAAATCTCTCGAGACAGAAGCAATAGGAAGATTTGCTTTCTCAAAGAACTACTTGAAGAAATCTTGCGAAGGTTCAACATGCAAGAAAGCAAGCCAATATCCACTCCTCTTGCTGCTAACTTCAAGTTATCTGCCATATGTGTCCATCTAATGAAGATGAAGAAAATGGAGATGGTCTCGGTGCCGTACGCATCCGCGATTGAAGTTTGATGTTTGCCATGGTGTGTACAAGACCGGACATTGCCCATGCAGTGGGAGTGGTGAGCCGATCACATGTCCAACCCCGGTCGGGAGCACTGGAGTGCTGTCAAGAGGATTCTCAGATACATAAAAGGAACCTCTGATCATGCGCGTTATGTTATGGAGGTACGGATTTTTACTGTCCATGGTTATGTTTGATGCTGATTAATGCAGGTGAACTTGATAAAAGCAGATCCACACCGGATATGTGTTTAATCTGCTGGCGGTGCGGTAAGCTGGGTCTCAAAACTGCAGTCGATTGTTGTGACGTCAACGACGGAAGCAGAATATGTAGCAGCTACGGCAAGCCAGTAAAGAGGCGATATGGTTGAAGAGATTGCTGGAAGACTCGGCCACAACAAGAGAATTTGTTCTCTATTGTGATAGCCAGAGTGCATTGCATCTTGCAGGAATCCAGCATTTCATTCAAGAACCAAACACATCCGGGTCCAATACCACTTCGTTCGTGAACAAGTGAAGAGGGAACAGTGGATATGCAAAAAGTTCACACTGCGGATAATCTGCCGACTTCATGACCAAATCAATCAACGTGGACCAAATTCATGTGGTGCCGTTCCTCCTGTGGTTTAACCGATCATAAGTGAAGATTGATTGAGTTTCAATCAAATCTTCAAGTGGAGAATGTTGTAATAATTTTACTGGGCCACTTAGCATAGCTAAGTGGCTCGTTCTGATTCGTCCACGAATATAGCTACACGGCAGATTCTGGTTCGTCCACGTATGCAGCTACGCGGCTCATTCTGGTTCGCCCACGTATACAGCTACGCGGCTCATTCCGGTTCGTCCACGTGTCTAGCTACGCGGCTAGCTCTGATTCGCCCGAGCCTAAAACCTTCAGCTATAAATAGGCTAGCTATAAGTCATTGTAAATCATCGAAAACAATAACTTCTTCTTATATTCAGTATATACAAGTATTGTGAGGAAAAATATTTAGAGAGTTGGTGAGTCTCCTATTGTAAGAGAGATAGAGCTAGTGTTCTCCTTACGGTAGAGAGTTGTAACTCCTAAATTACCCACAGTAAAAATTCCTTACCTTGCCCGTGGTTTTTCACCCCGACTTTGGGGTTTTCCACGTAAATTCCTGTGTCCCCTTTATTTTTACTGTCCTTTTTACAACAAGATAAACGTTAGTTTAATAACCAATATTAGCTGGCATAAAAATTCTTCTTCTATTTATGAAGGGTGTGTTATAATTTATTTTAGCATAAAAATAGCCAGTACGATCACAATGTAGATCGCAGATATGCGCCTACATTTCTTGCGTCACGACGATCGAGATGAGTTGCAAAATAATAGAAATCAACACCGAGGAGGAATTAAAGTACATCGATATCGGGGAAGCGCACGATAATTTGTACAAGTTGGAAGACTACTTTAATCCGGACAAAGCCCAATTTAAGTATAATGACGGCGGTCACGTGCACGTAAAGTGCTCGACTTTGTAGAGAAGTATGGCTTTCGCGTAACAAGTATTGTTCAAAGTCAAAGGAAGAAGAATTTGCATTCAATATTTTGTGAGGAGGTAATATTTTTTTTAATGTATTATCAATATGAACTGTTTAATTATTGTACTCCTGTACCAATTTTACTCTGTATATTTTCTTCCGGCTAAACATATAGAAAATAACCTCTTTTAAAACATTGAATTCTAGGGAGACATTCAGAGTATCTAAGTGCTTTCCTATAATACTAGTTCGTACGTTTCAGATGTTTTCTTTAGGTGGAAAGAGGTCAGTTTGGATTATTATCGTCCAATATTTTTAACTTTCAATTCAAATTATATATATTTTATGGCAAGCCAGCTCATCAAATTACATAACTAACAGTAACATCAACACGATTAATGACTTGATCAACAGTTCGTGACATATCAAAGATATGTTGCCATATCCAGGATTTGGTTATCACATCCAGGATATGTGCAACAATGTAGAAGAAATAACTGGTTCCAATGAACGAATGACTGTTGAACATCACGAATTTATATTTCCTCCACAACTTCAATCGAGATGACGTGCAAAATATTAAAGATTACAACAGAAAGGAATTAAAATACATAAATATCGGAGAAGCACATGACAATTTGTGTAAACCAATGTTTTAAAAAGCGCAAAGCGTAGTGTGTCCCGTTTTAGTGTCGGTAGCGCGTAGCGCATTGCGTGAGTATTTCAGATAAGCTAGATATAATACAATAAATTATATATAATATATAATAAATATAAATATGTCACTTTTTATGTCATTATTGTAGTTATGAGACTAAATAATCAATATTTTCTCTAGAAATTCAATGAAATAAAAAATAAGTTACAAATAATTGATTAAAATCTAAAATTTAAATAGATATGAACGTTATGTTAAAAATTTATATAATCGCAAACAATAAAATAGAGACTCGTATCAATTAAAAAATCAATCCTGTTTCAATTTACTATCAGTCCAGTCCAACTGAAATAATCCTACTGTGGAAAAAAAAAACTAAAATAATCCTATTAAAATGATTCTTATAATTATCGAAAATTATATTGATATTAAAAAATATGTGATATGCATGTCATTATGATCGTCATGAAATAAGGAACAAACTGGATATGGTTATGTATTATTATCATAGAAACTACTCAAAATAAGGACACTTTAATTATTCGGTGGAAGTTTAAGAAAAGGAATTAAAAATAAAAAATCTGACATCTGTACATATGATAAAGGAAAACTGGGTACTACACAAGGCATGTAATGATTCATCATATGCTTCGAAGATGTACGTGTCAAAGTATTACAAGGTCTGATTAAGATTGAAATGGAAGCGACGGATTTGCGACGGCATAACCGTGTTAAATAAAAAAATAAACGCTAAATAAAGACGCTTTGACGCGTTTTGATGAAAAATCACGCGATCGCGCGCCTCGATGCGCGGATACAACGCGTTTTAAAACACTGGTGTAAACTAGAATATTATTGAGAATCGAACAAAACATGAATATAGATAATGCTAGAGGTACATATGCTAGCAAAAAATTGATTTTTGCAATAAAAATATGGTTTCAGTGTACCACGATTATTTTAAGTCTGGCTAATCACATGCTGACACGTGACATATTCTATCACTATTAACGGTCAATCTAACGGAGGGACCAAATTGGTTCTAAACCATTTTGACACATGGGAGAGCTTGTAACGGCGCTCAGTAATTATTTGATAAAAATGCATTTCCCCTTTAAGATCGAGAAAATGAATTTTCTTGATGAAATCTATCTCCAGTAAGACACCAACAAGATTTATTTATATGCCATTTTGTTTCTTGTGCGGCCTGCATGGAGATGGCAGCAAGAGATTTGGGTATAACAGTTGACGGATAATCAATATACCTCGATATCGATGAGGCGAATGATAATATTTATAAGCGATGTTCCTCGTCAAAGTCTGGAAAGGCCAGAGATATGCTAAACAATGTAAGCAGGAACTCACGGGAAGTTTTTAATTATGCCAAATGGACGGATTTAGCGTTACAAATCTTGCTAGAATAGTGCGAGGCAAGAATATCCACTCGACATTTTGCACATAGGTAAATGTAATCTGTATATATTTCTTTTACATTTTGCACAGAGGTAAATGTAATTTGCATATATTTCTTTTTAACTTTTTTGACTATTTTTTGTTTTTATTTTCCCATGCAAGAGGCTCAAGATTTATTCCTTACAAAGTTGAACGAGAGTGATGCGTTTAAATTAGCTACAAAGTACCCCCTTGTTGCTAGTTCGTATGTCTGCCAGAGTTTTATCGATTGTCAGCAGGTTAATTTTGAAACTTCTTTTTAATATCACATTTAAACCTATATTGGGGAACCAGTAATTTATTTATGTTCATCTCACAGGTCCTATACGATCAACGTGGATCAAGAGATATAGGATACCATGCAATGGTGGTCGTCAGGAATGCCACTCCCAATAACCCGAAAATAACAAATCTGAAAGGTACATTGTCGTGCAAAACAGTTGGGGAGAGGAATATGGATTTATGGGATATGCGCTCATACCAATTGGGAAGAACTTGTTATGTAGGTTTTATGTACCAATGCTCACTTCAGAGATGGAACACTCAGTGAATGAATTCTTAGCAGATGGTGGATCTGCATTTCTCTAGACGACATAAATTTAAGCAGTTATGTTATGTGATTTTTATGCTCTACTGTTTCTGTTAAGGTTTTGATGGTGAATGTGTTGATGCTGTTTCAATGGAATTTGTTAGCTTTAATGAAAGAAAATGGAGTTATGTTCCTACCATTAACATCCTTCACAGTTCGTTATATCATTCTAATTATTTATTAAAATTAATGACTTAATTCGGTTCAAAAACTAATTCATTAGGATGAGAAGACGGCCTAAGCTACTCAAATTCCATTGCTCTTGACTTCAGAAATAAATATATGATTTTGTCATATTGTTTTACGAAATCTAACCTTATTTCATCATTATATATTATATCCATTTCATAGGTTGGAATTTAATAAAAAGGGTGACTATATTACAATTGTTATTATTATAATTGAACCATAATGTTAGCGAGAGCAGTCGTGTACTATAATTAAATGTGATTGTGTACAGAGGAGACCGTTTCTTACTTGAAAAACTTGTATCAAAGTTGTTTTTAACACACGTAATACAGGACACATAATGTTGAATGTGAATCAAAACAAACAAGTAGAAGATTTGTATTAAATCAACTTATGATCGCTATGTTAAACAAATATCTTGATAAAAATCCACAAAATTCTCAAAATATCAAATGGACATGTCTTAATATATCAACTATAACTAGCTTCGTCACGCAATTTAATAATAATACAAAATGAGTTATTGGTTTCTCATTATTAAATGACATTTGAATTTGAGGTGTGTATGACATTTGTATGTATGGGGCCGTATGAAATAAGATGTTAGTACATCGATTAACTCGTTTTATTTATGATGATCATTAATTTTTTTTAAGGAAATACGTATAGTTTGCAATCCCATCTTTTTACACCTCCAAACTGAATATCACGTTGATAGGGTCTCCGAATTTCAAAATTGGGTAGAGCAAAGCTGCTCCAATAATTGTGAGAAATGCGAAAATATCCACAATAGTAAAAAGTTTCTCCTAAATGATATCTTACCCCTTTTTTTCTCTCTTTTTCTCCGTTATCTATCAATAATGAATAAATCAGACGTAAACGTATGATATTCGAGGAAGTTTAGACACATAATGATTGAAAACCCACAAGTTCACTGTAAAATCCTAACTTAACATAGATTGCAAAGGCGCATCAACCTAGATGGAAATAATTACTCCGTGAGGTTTTACATAATAAAATATTACTGATCAAACAATAAACGAAACTAGTTATTTTTGCATATCAACATAAGAGGATGCAACTAGTTAATGTATGGCAAATTATCTTCACTGATATTGTTTGTAACAGATAAAACTTTAATGGGAAGATTGAAATTATTGTTACAATAATATATAAGTGGTGTGTTGGTTTATATCTCCATGGCCGGTGATGACCTAATATAGTGCCTAATATTGTCTGATCACTTTTCGTGAGCGGAAGTAATGGTTTTTTCTCCCTTGATAATGTTTAACATTGTTTGATATGTTATTTACCATTACTTACCACTGCGTATTCTTCGTTTACGGTACTTATTTTAAGTACTTGAGCTCTATGATCTTTAGTTTATTCTTGCATTTATGACTATCAGTAATTCCATATAGGGTAAATTCCTTATCAGACCCTGTCAAAAATCTAAACTTCCTGTTCAGTACCCCTACGAAAAATCTTCCTGTTAAGTACCCATCTGCAAAAAGTTGTGTGTTTAATACCCCTAAACAGTGAACTGACGGAAATACCCTTTCATGATATTAAATTGGGCATCATACCAACTGTTCTGATTATTATACCAACTGTTATTCTCATTATACCACAAAATAATGTTAAATTGGAAATTATACCAACTGTTATCGTTATTATACCAGCAGAATTGAACCTAATAAACAGATGGTATAATTTACTCAGTTTCTGGTATAATAGCAAAATTAGTTGGTATAATCTCCAATTTTGCTGTATAAAATTAAAATAACTTTATCTATTGGTATAATGACTGAGATAAATGGTATAATAACGATAATGTGTGGTATAATTTCCACAATTTCTGGTATAATTGCAAAAATTAGTTGGTATATAATTCAATTTCGCTGAATAAAATTAAAATAACAATATTTATTGGTATAATAACGAAAATAGATGGTATAATCTCCTCAATTTCTGGTATAATAGCAAAATCAGTTGGTATAATGCCTAATTTTTTTGTATAACTTATAATACCTTTATTTATTGGTATAATAACTGAGATAAATGGTATAATAACGATAATGTGTGGTATAATTTCCACAATTTCTGGTATAATTGCAAAAATTAGTTGGTATATAATTCAATTTCGCTGAATAAAATTAAAATAACAATATTTATTGGTATAATAACGAAAATAGATGGTATAATCTCCTCAATTTCTGGTATAATAGCAAAATCAGTTGGTATAATGCCTAATTTCTTTTGTGTAAATTATAATACCTTTATTTATTGGTATAATTACGAACACAAATGGTACAATTTCCATAATTTCTAGTATAATAGCATAATCAATTGGTATAATGTCCAATTTCATTTTATAAAATTCGAATTATAATAACGTAGTATAATGTTCGAACATTTGGTATAATTTCTACAAATTTCTGGTATAATTTCAATTTTATTGATATAATAACAAGTTTTGTTGGTATAATTCATGTGTAATAATTTATTCAACTTCAATGGAATATGTGAGACAGGGGTATTTTCGTCTTTTTAACGCTGAAAAGACCTTTTTAGGTACTGCAGAGGAATAAATTTTCAGATAGGTACTTATAAGGAAGAAATAATTCGAGTGGTATTTAAGAGGAAGTTTAAACTTTGAGAGGTACTGATAAGGAATTAACCCTTCCATATATATAGACAGGGCAGCATGGCTTTTTAAATCTATTTATTAGCACATAAATATCCCTACAATCATATATCATATATGCCAAGTCGAATAGCATCACTCAAATCAACCAAAATCTTCCACTACGCCATGCATTACTATTTCATTCATACCCATACCCATATAACATAATTTATATATTAAAAAAATAAATCGCATATAAAAAGCACACACATAATGATAAATAAAAATAATATAATAATAATAATAATAATAATAAAAACAATAGTAATAATAATGATGAGGGGGTGAATGATGAGTCGGGCTGAACCTCGATGAGCCAGCTCGAGCTCGTTACGGGCTCGCGAATGAGCCGGCTCGAGCTCGAGCTCTATTTTTTTATTATTTTTATTTTATTTTTGTACTTATTTTTAATTTTTTTCAAGAAAAAGTTCAAAGTTGAGTTCGACGAGCTTCTGGAGCTCGAGATCGTACTTCATTTTGAAATCCGAATTTTAAAAATCCAAACATTCGTCAACAATGGATTTGGATTTTAAATTACGATTTTGAAAACTATAATTTTAAATCATCCGAGATTTCGTTAAAATACGATTTTAGTTTATTTGAACTGCCTTTAGCGCTTTGCTCTTTTATTTAACAGAAATAAGATTACCTAAAATGTGAGGGTATTTAAGTAAGGTTCTTCCTTCCGAAATAAAAGGAGAGCGAAGGCAATTCACGTCACCTAAAAGAAAAAAATATACAGGGTTGGTTAGGTATTAAAGAGGTTACTCTTTCTTTCTCAAATCACATACAAGCGTCATCAAGAATGAGTTCGAGTCCTGCACCTCCCCTTCCGAAAAGGATGAAAATTAGGTAGTTATTCGTCGATATGTTGATTTTTCAAATTGGTCGGTGAATATTACTTTGTGATTTTGCGTCTAAATTTATCTGTGTTTGGATGAACTAAACGATTTGTGGGACGAAGCTGTCTTGGTTTGTTCTGGTTTGAAATTGATGAATTTCATTTTGGAGATTTCAATTTCTGTTAGGTTTCGACTGGACGATTATTATTAGCCTAATTTTTGGCCTCCAATGAACATCACTATTGTTGGTAAGATTGATTTCCATTTGTTGATTTTTCTCTTCTGATTTGGTGCAGCGATGCAGAACAATTGAAGACTAATTTGAAAGAACATACGGCGTTCGATTATAGAAATTGCGAGATATATATTTCTCCGGCGGTAATACGCCGTGAAGAGCAGTCTTTAGACTTTTATCGTGAGGTATGTGGTGAAATTCTTTCGTTCCTATTCGAAATTCCTGTCATTTTTTTTATCGTTGTTTGCTAAAAAGTTTAAATTAACTTATTATCCTCGGATCTGCGACTTTCTGATGATACCGTTCGATAAGGATGGTGAAGATCCGCCCCTCGGCGGGGTATTCACAAATGCAGAGGCAGACATTGATGATAATAGAGATTCTGCGAAACGCTGCTTAAATCTTTTTAACGAGGCCAAGGTTTTGATATATTCAATTCTCTTATCGTTGTTATTATTAGTATTTATACAATACATAATATTCTTCATCTTTTGATATTTTGTTACAGTGGACGAGATTTAAGCTGAAGAGAGTTTGGAAGGTCAACACTATAAACTACACGGACTTCATCACGTTCAGCGCGAACGAAGATGAAGGAGGACAAACTCTTCTCTTTAGAGGAGTTATAGAATTTGTACCTAAAAGAAAAGCTCTATTCTGCGAGATAAGGTTAGTTTAGTAATAATAATACTTGGCATAATACTTCCTATGAATTTGTATTTTCATTTTTTTTAGGAGAACGACAATGTCACGCTTTTACCCGTTAATGACGATCGCTTTGCCGAATCGAGCGGCGAAAGGCTATAGTGTAATGGTTTATGTTTTAGTAATTATTTAGTTAGCGTCTTTTAGTAGTTAATTAAGGGTGATAACGTTGTGAACATAAACAAGACCTAGTAAGTTTCTTTTATATGACAATTATTTGGATTAATTTGAGCTGTTGTATGACATTAACGTGTCATACAACATCCAATAGGTACGGGCATATGTTTAACATTTGTTTAATCTGCTTTTTACCATTTCTCACCATCACACATTCTTCATTCACTGTCACTTATTAAATTACATGGTCTTTACAAGCTTATCACTCGTGCTTCTCATGACATTCACTAATTAATTCCATATATATATGTAGACATGGCAGGGTATTTCTAATGTACTTATTTATCGAATCAACATAAGCAAACAATAAAATAGCAAATGTTTAACATACTATCCTAAATAAAGTTCGTTCCCCACAAAACTTATGTGATGCAAGACGAACTCGTAACCGACCAACAATATACTGCACTATACTATAGCTAACCACATAATACCCCTACAATCATATCAACCAAAACCTTCCACTTCTACTTCATTCATACCCATATAACATAATTTATATAGATTAAATAAAATAATCCCACACAAATAAGCACAAGCACAACATTTAAAAATTTCCGAAACCAAAACCCAAGGCTAGGTAGAAGTCAAAACAGCTCCAACTTAGCCCTAGCATACTTAATCACCTGCTCGAAGTGGTGAGCCGTGTCGGGCGGGTGGGCCTCGACAATGGGCCGGTCGGGCACGACCCATTTCCCGTCCCCTGTCCGAACCATTCCCTTGTGCTGGTCCTGCCACCAAAACGGAGGCACGCCGTACTCTCCCTTCAAGAAATCGCAGCACTTGTTCACCAAAGCTATATCCCTGTCCGAAACCATTGCAAACTCCTTCTCCTTCCCATGGTAGCCGTCCAACAAGTGGAGATGACCTCAAGGTTGTGCGCACACCCCACGTCGTTGGTCTGCTTAAGGTAAGGAGAATGCTTGTGGTCAGTGGCAGCAGAGATTAATGGTAGTGGGGTCCATCAAAATAATTTTAGTAGAAAGTTTATGGGGCACTATACTATGATTATTTCTAGATTATACTATATAATATATAAGGGTAAGGGGTCCTTGGATGGCCCACTGCTGGCTCAGTGCTTGTGGTCCAAGCTAGCTCGACCCCTACGTGGGCATAGCTCCACGGAAAGTTCATCTTCTCTTCCAAGTACTTTTGGTAATGGAACTTTTCGTTCGCTATAATCCCAGGCACCGTGGGGACGACGTCGTGTACGTTGACGACTCTGAGCACCTTTATACCTAACTCGTCGCACCTTTCTTTGAACCTGTTAAAATAAATTACCCTAATTAAGAGGAAAAATTGAATAGCGCTTACAAGTTGATGGACTGCTCCACCTATCACCAATTGGTTTTAGGGATGAAACCTCATCAACTTATGTGGACCAACTATTCTCTTAACGGGCCGATGTTAGGCCCAACAACGAAATTTAACAGAACCTCAAGTTGCCCACCCTCGGGCCCGAGAAGGAGAAGACCGTGATGGGTATTTTCTTGAAAGAAGTCGTCTCGGTCTCGCCGTCTTTTGCTATGTTCAACTTCATCTCGGCCACGTCGTAGGCGCTCAGTATGGCTAAAGCAGCGCCGAGGCTGTGCCCAGTTATGGTGATGCTCAGCTCTTCCCCTCTGTATCGATGTACGATCCTCCTTAGCTCTGCTAAAACTTGTTCCCTGGCGGAAAACGAGCAGTACTTGCAAGACTGCTCCTTGCTTGTGTAGAGATCGAAGAAGCCCGACTCTATCTTGATCGACGAGTCGTTTCGAAAGTGGGCCGGGTGGAGGATATCCTTCAAGTCGTGGATCCATTCCAAGTATGTGACTGTTCCTCGCCAGGCCACGACTATGTCTCGCCGGCCCAGCCTTTTGATCTCTTCTTCGTCTGTGGCTACTGCTACGTAGCCCATCCAATTTGCGTGCTGGCTCCAAACGTTCCTCATGGAGGATTTTTGGAAGAAGTTTGGGAGGTTTATGTTCGAGTTGCGTAAAGGTACCTAGTGAGCGTGTAGCCCAGGTGTTCCATGCCTAGCCTTTCGAAGAAGTGCTTGCCTTGGTACTTGCACGTCCCGCAGTACTTTGAGTGAGGGTCGAAGTCGAAGGAATCGTAGCACGCTTGGGCCATTTCGCCGTAGCGAATTACTTCGCGCCTTAGGTGGGAGTTCATGGGGTCTAAGAGTCCTACCCAGTTGTTAGAACCTTGGATTTGTGTCCAAATTTGGTTTAATGGTCTTGGATCTTCGAAGCTGCTAGGGTTATCTGCTGCTTGTTGTTCTTCTTCTTCTTCGTTGTCGTATTGTTGTTTTTCTTCTACTATGGCTTCTTCCTTAGTTTGGAGGCTTGGTGTTGGCGAAGACTTTGTCCTCCATGTTTTCTTACGGTGAAACTTTTGCGGAGGGTTGGGAAAGAAGAGATTGTTTTGGAGATGACGAGGTTTGATGATGCTTCGATAGAGATTTTGGGAGGAATTATGTGGAAAGACGATGAGTGGCTTAAGGAAGCCATGGAACTAAGGTGTTAGGGATTATTGAGAGAGAACTTGTAACTATGTGGGTAGCTAATTTTGCATGATTGGAATTTATCGTATGAATGTAATAAAATATATTATAAAGAGGTTGAAGAAAGGGAAATCATCATGAGATTAATGTGTTGATAATTATTTTATATAAGCATGCAATGCATTATATATATATATATATATATATATATATATATATATATATATATACCACAAGGCATGATTTCGATGGTGAAAATGGTGTATGTGGTGGGACGATTTGAAATGATAATGCAAATCGCTTGAGTGACCACCACTTTCAAAGAAAGTTCAGTTTGATTGAGATATTTTATCAATGGTATGGTATGGTGTTTGATCTATTATGGCCGTGGTTGATTGATATTATTACTCGTCACTGAGCATGTTCTGTATTAGGCTCGTTTAGTATAATAGCAATTAATGGAGCATGTGAGGGTTTTATACTTTTGTAATATATATATGATAATAAACAAGCCTTGATTGAATTGCAATGGACTCATTTATTAACAACCCTAAATTTGTCGTGCATGCTCACACGCGGGCATTAGAATTTGGCTAATCTGCTTGCATCTCTTTTAAATTATTACTACATCTTCTTCGTTAGATAGGCTATTAGCATAATACGTTTTTAAATATCGTTTATTATCTCTCGAAAAGAAAAGAGAAATCACAACGTCGAGGTTGATTAAGTAATTTTATGGGAAAAGGAAAATAGTGACAAGAACCTAACGTAAGACTGCACGGGGAAACGGACAATATTTTTATGTCTATTCTAGGATCAAACAAGATATCGTAGTACTCTAGCACCCATATCCACATGCTATTGCAAATAAGATAAAAATACATCTGTCAACTATAGTTGATATTGTCCCGTATATCTATAGTATATAATAGCATCTCCAAACTCAAAATATGCGGTAAAAAAACTCCAATCGTACCCCAAATCAAAACTCAAAATACGATTTTTTATTTCTCTCTCATCGAATGGACTGAAATATACATTTTGCGTCAAGGAGATGCGTTTGTTCTTTCAAAATTCCACTCAAGCCCTATTAATTCTGTAATTATTAAACACATCCATGCCACAAATAAAACAAATAAAAAAATATATTATAAGAAGCATGGGTCGGTTGAATGGAGGAGGGAGTAAACATGGGCGACTTTTTCAATTAGTTGTTGGCGAAAATATTCTTTTTATTATTGTCTTGTCTAAATTTCATTGATTTGGCGTTTTTATTTCTAATAAGGTTTCATTTGTTGTTGTTTGATAATATAGTATGTTAAATGAATGTTGGAATCAAATGGTTTCTAATAAAAATATATAAAAAGGACTTTATTATTAATAAATATTTTATTCTATGTTTTATTATATGAAAAATATGGAGGTTAGTTAAATTTTGTGAAATTATTATTTCAATCGGATTTAAATAATAGTACGATCTAATTTGTAAAGTTGGAAATTATATGTGTAATATTAAAAAATCTGGTAGAAATAATATTATAATAATGGTCTTTTGAGTTTGAGAATTGGTTTGCCGGTTGGAGAAAAATTACTGCATTATGAGTTTGGGAATGAGTTTGAATTTGAGAATGAGTTTTTTTGTTTGGAGATGGTCTAAGTAACAGCGGTAGGGTTTGATATTATCTATTTATTTATCTCTCATATTTGTTATATTGCACACACGTACGAAAGCATGTGGAGTAAAAAGCTTTCTGGCTAGATTCCTAATTTATTGCATTTTGTTATAGATCCTTAAGTGAATCGAAGGCATCTTTTGGTCCTAAAAAAATGAATTGTCAATTTGCAAAAACGACGTAAACATTTGTTCCATTCGAACTAAACGTAAACGGATTTCTCTCCTAGGTTGAATTTGATAAAGAATTGACAAACTATACCTATCAATAATAAATCAATTTCACGGTGCTCCTTTATTATTTCAACTTTACTTCAATTTTGTTGGAAACTGACCAAAATAGGCAAAAGCGAGCCAATTATTATTTCATGTCTAAAAATGCACACGGGCCTAAACAAATTGGCCAATTCAATAAATTTAGTGTTGTTCATATGAGAACTCTTTTCTTTTCATTTTCAAAGAGCACTAATGGATGGGAAGATTATAAAAATACGAAAAGGTAAAATTGTCTTCGTTTGAATCTGATCCCTTTGTGTTCAGTTTGGACTCAAGATTTTGCGTCTGATTATTATGCTTTTTAATTGTTTGCTTTATGCATTTTACTGACTGGATGATCGTGCATATGTTCATATATATAATTATTGGAAGCTCTATTTTTTCATTTAATTTTTGGATTTTTTGGTATCGGTTGGAGATACTCTAATTACAACTAGTGATAAAAACGAATGATTCGCTATGATATTACCTACTGGATATCGAATTAGTAGTTTTATGTTATAAAATTAGATTTGCCACCTTTTTGTTTTCTATTTGCACCTCCCTCATTAAATACTACAATAAATAAGGTAACTAGGATTTTTAATAAGGAAATAGAACCAACCAGTAAATACTATAATAAGAATATAATTAAGCCAAGTTTGCTCTGATATGATATTGTGGTTGACATTTTCTAAGATGGATGAGGCTAGGGCTTATTGAGTGATGAGCTCAAAATTGATATTTTTTATTCTCTTTAAGTTATGTGCTATTTAAATTGTTGAAAAAGAGTTGACAAAAAAAAAAAAGACGAAAGCTTTGTCTTCTCGGAAATGAAGTTAAATTTTTTTTCAACCATAACACGACTGTATTTTCTTACGCGGCGTATTGTTTTTAATAAGCTATATTACCTTCGTATAATTTTGATTGTTTACTATTTCATTAATTAACCATATGATAGGTTCGGATTGTAAGCAATTCGAGCGAGCTCGAGCATTTTTAAGGCGACCTAAAAAGTTATCTGTTCGAATTATTTGTGTTTATTTTAGTTTGTATATGAAATAATAATAATATTTATTTTATATGAAGCAAAATAAATTACATATCCAGTAAATTTAAAGTATTATATTAAAGTTATAAACATTTTAGATATATTGGAAGATAAATTTAATATAATACTGATTAATAAATTAATTTAATTAATATTATTGGGCTATATGAAAATATAAATAATTATTGTTGAATTCATGTAGTTAGGTAAACTAAGTTTACAAATTTCATGTGTTTTAAACGAAGGGGGTGTATAAAGGGAGTGTAAAGAGGGTGTGAATAGTAGGACCTACAATTTTTTTTTGTCTTCCTTTCATGCATTCTACAGTGCACTATTTATTCAATTTCAACAGATATAATAATAATCATCAAAAGACTATATTTTTTTTCTTTTCTTGACAAAAACGCTGGATTTATTTTCTTATTTTTTTTTTGCTGACACCCTCAAAGCCCAAAAGGGAATTATTAAACACGGGCTTTCCTACAGTCCATTTTTATTGGCGTTATAAAGGCCCATGAGAAATATCAATTTCTAAAGTTCTATTAATATATATATATATATATATATATATATATATATATTAGGCAATGCATGCAAAAGGGGGCATCGAGTTGTGTTATCTTGTTGGAGAAAGAAGGAAAAATAATTGTTCTCTAGGTCGAAACTGAGGTGAGTTTATTTTTGCCTTTTCACTTCGATATAGGATTTGGTTAATCGTTGTTTCAGTTGCAGTCGGGTTCATCTCTTATTCTTTCAATTATGTATTGGGATGACCTCTTTTTTTTCTTTCTAAATATTACTTTCTTAGGGTTTGTGTATATTGTATTTGAAGTTGATTTGGGAAATCTTTATTTCTTATGTGAAATCTTTCCGTTGTTGTCGGTTTTGGTTCCTTATTGTTTTTGTCGTTGTTTACCATTCTCTTCGTTCCTAATTCCTTTTTTTATTTGAAGGTGCCCTCTTTCTTTTACACTACTTACGTGCGCAGAGAAACAATGGAAGGGAAAATGCCTACTACGGAAAAGATGAAAACAAGGTAAAAAATCGTAACTTTTTTGGCTTCTGATTTCCTGTGTGTTCAGCTTAGACTGGACGATATTAGTGGAATTATCAGAAGGCCAATTGTTCGGTAAAATTTTGTCTTGTTTGATGTGTAGCGATGGAGAAGAGAGATGTCTGATGCCGAGGAAGAAATTACTGTTGATTATAGAACGTTCGAGAAATACACGACTCCCGTGGTTAAGAAAACCGAATGGAAGTCTCTGAATGATTTCCGTGAGGTATGGAATCCATATTAGTATTTCATCAATTCTGTAATAGTTTTTCGCTGTCTGCTAATATACTTGGCTCTGCAGTTATCTTCAGCTTTGTGATTTTCTTATGACACCGTCGACGAGTTTGGAAGACGACGACGACGACTCGACGGGGGAGTATTTACGAGGACTAATGCAGATCGCATTGAATTAATGAGAGATTTTGCGAAACTCTGCCTGAATTTCTATAACGAAAACATTGTTAGATTTCTTCTTTTCTTTTGTTATGTTTTCTTACATGTTTTGTTATCCGTATTATATTTAGGTATGTTTTTCTTTTTCCTGTTTGTCACCAGAGAAGTAGATTTGAGCTGGTCAAGGTTTTGAAGGCTAACGTTGCAGACCATTACTATCTTAGTTTCACGGCAAAAGAATATGGAAGAGGACCACCTCTTGTATTCAGAGGATGTGTTCACGTTATTCCTAAGAAAAGGCCTATCTTTTGTGAAATAAAGGTATTTTTATTAATATAATTGTTTGTTGTCTGAAAGGAAAAATTTGTTCTTCTACTTACAGTTGTTTGTTTTTCATTTAGGAGAACGATGATGTTTCACTTCTACCTGATGAAGAAAACTATGCTGGATCAAGCGGCGTTGCTAAGGATAAGACTCCTGGTATTTTATGTTCTTGTTTTTGTTTAATACAAAGACTTCAAACTCTGATATTCATTAATCTTTTTCTTATGTAATTTTTCAGCATCAGCATGAAAAAGACGATGTTCCCTTACAGCGTTGTTTGTTTTTTAGTAGTTAACTATTTGAAGACTTGTAATGCTTATAAAGACTTTATTATGTTTGGTTTTGTTTCAGTTGCAGTCGGGTTCATCTCTTATTCTTTCAGTTATTGGGATGACCTCTTTTTTTTTTTTAAAAAAAAATACATTACTTTCTTAGTTTGGGTATATTGTACTTGAAGTTGATTTGGGAAATCTTTATTTCTTATGTGAAAACCCTCCGTTGTCGGTTTTGGTTCCTTATTGTTTTTGTCGTTGTTTACCATTTACTTCGTTTCTAATTCCTTTCTTTTTTATGAAGGTGCCCTCTTTCTTGACATTACTTACGTACGCAGAGAAACAATGGAAGGGAAAATGCATCCTACGAAAAAGATGAAAACAAGGTAAAATCGTAATTATTTTGGCTTCTGATTTCCTGTGTGTTCAGCTTAAGACTAGACGATTAGTGGAATTATCAGAAGGCCTATTGTTCGGTAAAATTTGTTGATGTCTCTTGTTTGATGTGTAGCGATGGAGAAGAGATGTCTGATTCCGAAGAACACACGGTTATTGATTAAAGAAAGTTCAAGGAATACATGACTCCTGTGGTTAAGAAAACCGAATGGAATTCTCTGGGTACTCTCCGTCAGGTGTGGAATCCGTATTGTTATTTCCTCAATCCGTAATAGTTTTTTGCTGTCTGCTAGCTAATATACTTGGCTCTACTGTTCAGTTTTGTAATTTTCTTATGATACCGTCGACGAGTTTGGAAGGACGACGACGACGAACCGACGGGGGAGTATTTACGATGACTAATGCAGATCGCGATGAACTAATGAGAGATTTTGCGAAACTGTGCCTGAATTTCTATAACGAAAACAAAGTTCGATTTTCTTTTTTTTTTTGTTACGTTTTCTTACATGTTTTGTTATTCGTATGATATTTAGGTTATGTTTTTTTCTTTTTTTTTTCCTGTTTGTCACCAGAGAACAGGATTTGAGCTGGTCAAGTTTTGAAGGTTAATGTTGGTTGCGACTACTATCTTAACTTCACTGCACAAGAATATGGAACTGAAGGACAACTTCTTGTATTCAGAGGATGTGTTTGCGTTACTCCTAAGAGAAGGCCTATCTTTTGTGAAATAAAGGTATGTTTATTAATAATAATTGATTGTTGTCGTAAAGAAAAATATTCATTTTCTACTTACGGTTGTTTGTTTTTCATTTTAGGAGAATGACAACGTCGCTCTTCTAGCTAGTGACGAAAACTATGCTGATGGATCAAGCCGCACAATGGATTAGTTTCCGGCATTTTATCTTATTTTTATTAATAGAAAGATATTCAAACTATGATATTTGATAATCATTTTCTTAAGTAATTTAACAGCAGCAGCATGAAAAAGGCAATGTTCCGTGACAACGTTTATTTGTTTTTAATAGTTAACTATTTGAAGATTTGTAATCCATCCTTAAAAATGACTTTACTATGTTTGGTTATATATATATATATATATTATATATATATATATGATTAGGGGTGAGCAAAACCGATTTTCGGATATCCGAAATTCGGATATCGAAAAATGGTATTCGTATCCGCTCCGGTTTTAATCGGATATCCGGTTTATTCGGATATTAATACCGGATATCCGCATCCGGTTTTTAAATTTATTTTCTTATATATTTTTATTTTTTTCTTTTTAAAATCATATTTTTATTTCTTATCACATTAAAAAAAAATATTTTTAATATCTACATATAGTAATTCACACAATATGTGAATTTATGATTCAAAATTACATAATAAATAATAAACACAATACAACAAATACACATTAAATTTTTAACTTACATCTCGATGTTTTTATGTTTTTTTTTTTTAAATCTCAATTCTCTAACAAAGTTTTTTGCAATAACAAAATAAATAAATTTAAATATTCTACTTGATGATTTTTTTTTCCTTTTTGGACCTTCATTTTTCTTTTTGGACTATTTTTATTATTTTTTTCTTTTATTTAAATATAAAACCGGATATCGGATATCCGGTTTTTAGACAAACCACTATCCGTATCCGATCCGGTTTATTTTTAAAAAAATCGGATCGGATCCGGATATCCATTTTTCCGGGTTTTGAAACCGGATACGGATCGGAATCCGATATTTGGAATTTGCTCACCCCTATATATGATTTTGTTATGAATATTAAGAAATATTATGAGATAATATTAAGATGACTATTATATTGTTCTTGTTGAATTATTGAAATTTGGAAGTATTAAGATTTGGAGTTATTATATTTGAATGTTGTAAAAATCATGAGTATTAATTGATTAGTTGAGGTGTATAATAGTAGTAAATGTTGTAAAATTTAGGTGTGTGTAATAGTGAATTTGTAGTAAATTGTATTACGAAATATTGAATAAAGAACTTATTATCTATCTAATTATCTCTCGAATGTAATTAGTTAAATACTTATGCCACGTTTAGTTTTGCAGATAGGAAAACAACCGATAACTTTATCTTTGGATAATAATAGTGTCTTATAATTTTATGTCGTTCAGTTGTCTGCCTACAAAGCAATCGTATTGTATTATTAATCTTGTTTGCCTTTCCATATTAGTAGCAACATTATTTAAAGCTACTATGTCCATTTACCATTATACCCTCACATACCCATCGTGAAATAGAACTCTCTTCAGTTAAAAAAAAAAAAGAAACAGAATTCGCCTCTTCATCTTGGACAGGTTCAAACACGCAGAAGCTCAGACAAAATATCGATAAGTTTGTCCCATTAACGACTGGGTTATCGAAACCCTATCAAGGTGCGTTCTAAAGTTTTCAGAACTTTATGTTATGTAATGTTTGGTGGCGGAGTGTTTCAAGATTTGAATTTCGCACAATTGCCTTTGGATTTGGTTTAGGTTTTCAGCTTCCTTTATCCCCTCGTTATCATCGTTTGTCTAGCCGATCTCGCCTCATCCGTTTGTAGGAGGACAACAAAAACATGAAACCTGCAAATTTCTTCTGTAACAGAAAATTTCGAAGGTGGATGCACAAAATACCTGAAATTGCGAGACAAACAAGCTTCAGATTAGTCGAAGATGACAAGTGAAACTTGAAGATGCTGAATTCTGGTTTTGGCCGCCAAGAGATGTAAATCGCTGCAAATGAATAAAAGGGAGGGAATGGGCTAGGTTTTATTAATTGAGGGTATTTTCGTCTTTTCCAATTTAATAGGTTGGATTGGATAATTTATCATGCCCCAGCCCATCAGATTAGTTATACTGGATTTACCATATAATAGTATCGGGCCGATAATCAGTGACGGGCTTTGTAGACGTGGGTTTTATTTGTACTGAACAATATTTAATAGGATAATTGAACTTTATCTGGGCTAATATACCAAACTAAACGGGGCCTGGTTATTTAATCTTATATTAGAATAGAAATGTAGGTGCCCTCAAATACTGCCACCTGTCAATATAATTAAATATAATAAATAAATAAATATAAAAAATGAAAAACATAACCCACTATCCCATGTTTATGTATAAACTACCAACCCAAATACATTTAATATTATTATTCACATAATCATATATATTTAATACCGTGCATTGCAGGGGTAAAAAACTAGTATTTTATAATATGTGTTTTTAAGGCGTGACTTTTATGTGTGCTATCAAATCGGTGTAATATTGGGCCCGATTAGTTGGTTGGATTAGCAAAGATAACACATTTTTATCTATGGGTTTGCCAAGATAGATTATCCAAATAATATTGTTTTTTCTTCTCCGTTGTGTTGTTGTTTTTTCTTCTGCTCTGGCTTCTTCTTAGTTTGGAGGCTTGAAGATGGTGAAGACTTTCTCCATGTCTTCCTTCGGTGAAACAGTTGGGGAAATTTTAATAATTTGTTGCGAAAGAAGAGATTATTTTTGGAGATGATTAGGTTTGATGATGCTTCCATGGAGATTTTGGTTGGAATTGTGTAGAGAGATGATGAGTTGCATGAAGAAGCCATGGAACTAAGGTATTAAGGTTATTGGGGAGAGACTTGTAGCAACACTATGTGGATAGCTAATTTTGCACGTTGGAGTTTACAGTATGAATGTTATAAATATAAAGAAGTTAGAAGGGAAATCGTCACGAGATTAATGTGTTGGTTTCGAGAAGAATCGCATTTGCACTCAAGTACAAATCGACGTCCTATATGCCCACAGGGCATGATATCGATGGGAAAGAAAATGGTGTATGTGGTGGGACGATTTGAAATGATAATGCAAATCGATTGAGTGACCACCACTTCCATAGAAAATTAGTTTGATTGAGATATTTTATCAATGGTGTTTGATCTATATGGTAGTGGTTGATATTATTATTAGTCTATAGCTTTTATTAGATGCATATGTTTAATGATGTAATATCGTGTATTATAGAAACTAGTATGTTCTGCACACTCAAATGCGTGTGCAATAATATAAAAAAAATCATGTTATTTTAACTAAAAATAGAGGTGTAACATAGTAATCAACTGAGGTGGGTGGTTATTTATGTATAATAAATTTATTTTTATTGTTTACTTTAAATAGAAATATATTATTATTTTATTAATAAAAAATTAAAGACCAAATCAAATTTGATTTGGCAGTTTGTATCCTCCTCTCCCTAATTATATAATAGTATAGATGTGGCGTTCATTTTGGGTTGAGATCCTCTGTCTCACCTTTTTGTGCCACTTTTATATTATTAGTCTGTTATTATTGAGGCTGTTAAAATGAGGTTGTTATTAGTCTATAGCTATTATAGAAATGATGTAAGTTTATCTATAACAATAAATAAGCTTGTATTGAATTGCAACGGAGAAATTTGTCGTGCACGCTCATATTGCGCATATTAGAATTTGGCCAATCTGCATGCATCTCTTAAATTATTAAACAATGTGAATAAACAAAAGAATAATATTACTACATCTTCGTTTGATAAGATACAAGCAGAATACAGTTCTAATATCATTTTATGATCTCTCAAGAGAAAAGAAAACTAACAACCATGAGGTTGATTAGATAAATTTTATAGGACAAAGGAAAATAGTGACTAGAACTAAGACTACAAAGGAAACGGACAATATTTTTATTTTAGGACAAAATATCGTAGTACTGTAGCACCCATATCCACATGCTATTGCAACTAAGATAAAAATATATCTGTCAAATAATTTATGTAGTTGATTTTGTCTTGTATCTCTAGTATATATGAACATGCGGTAGGGTATGCTATTATTATTTTTTTTTCTCCCATATTTTATTGTATTACGCACATACGAAAACATGTGGAGTAAAAAATTTCTGGCTAGATTCCTAATTTATTGCATGTTGTTATAGATTCTTAAGTGAATCGAAAGCATCTTTTGGTCCTAAAAAAATGAATTGGCAATTTGAAAACGACGTAAACATTGGTTTCATTCGAACGAATAAAAGACCGTAGGCAAACAGATTTTCTCTCCAAGATTAATTTGATAAAAGGATGCTCATAAAAAGTTGACAAACTGTACATATCACTAATAAACCATTCATCAATTTGACTGTGCTCCTTGATTATTTCACTTTACTTCAATTTGTTGAAAACTGATCAAAATAGGCGAAGGTGAGCCAATTATTATTTCATGTCCAACATGAGGCTCAATCTCAATCAAACTCGATAGATAATTGGCGGAGGAAATGACTTTAAAATTGAAATAAGTTATCAAGTCTTCAATATGTTATAAAATCTTTGTCGCCGTAAACTATGATTTTATACGTAACAGAAAACGAGTACCATAGATATTTAGTCCCTTTCCCACGCCGGAGCAGAAAAGAGTGCTGACTCCTACACAAGAAAAATGAAGCAATAGGTATTCATAATAACCTCTTTTGATTTTCTAAGTTAGAAGAGTCTGTAACTAGCCATTCAATAATATTTTGGATTTGCGTCTGTCTTCCTTTCATGCATTCTATTAGGGTG
>JAPQWV010004783.1:0-26397 GCA_027422505.1 Craterostigma plantagineum
TTACATATATATATATATTTCAATAGATGTCAGCATTAAATTAGTTGCAAAATATATATTTGTGAAGGGACATCAGAATAAATACAAAAACAGCCAATAAAAAGACACAGGCGGTTATAGAGAGTGGAGTAGGAGTCAGTGATTTTCTAGTGCTTTCCTGCAAATGAAAACCCCACCTTGATTTTCCATTATTATTATTATTAATATCATTCTTAATACTAAAATAAAAACATACCAACTAATGCTGTTTTATTGCATACTTTATTTTGTGTCCTCAAACCCCACACTAATAACCCTGATTGTGGCTTCAGACAAAACTTTCCATCGTCAAGATTTTACACAAAACAGTTTCACCATCTGAACAGTTATACTACTCTATTATACTCCGATATAGTTTGCTTCACAGATAATAGCAGAGAGAAATTAAAATCAAAAAATTATAAATCGTCTTTCATTCTTTTTTAAACATCAGTTTTTTCCATCATTGAAAACATGTCCTGTCCTTTTTTATGCTGTGTACTTTCATTCCTGAAGCTATCTTCCCTTGATGTCTTGAGCATCATGAGATAAAAGTGGAGCTTCTCTTTATTTTATTTTTATTTTTTTTTTATTTTTGCATGGCGAGTCATAGGCTTGAAGATTACCAAAATCATCATCAGTGCTCCACACCATCACCATATTAACCTTCCATATTCAATACCTCACATGCTTCATCACCATCAACATAACGCAAGCAGTAGCTTCATGTAAGAGATTGCTTATAAACACACTATTTGTTTTTCTTGACTAGTTTATGATCATATGTTCTTTGTCTGAAAAAAAAAAGGAATCAAGAAGGTTCTAGCTCTTTGATTTGGAGAGCTTGAAGAGGCAATAGTACTGCAAGGGGTTAAGAACATCAATAGCGATGAAGCTAAACACCAAAGTAGTCTCTTCTCTCTCTTCTCTCTCTCTCTCTCGGATTTTGCTGTAAGAGCAAAACAAAGCGTTGAATGAGTCTGCACAAAGACAAAGCTGACTCCTTTTGCTATTTTAACGCCTAAATGATTCCTTGAACTGAGAATTTCGATGGCGTGATGTATCAAATATGGCAAAGATCGCAGCTTTTTGCTTTACTATGATTCCTACCAAATCCTCCACAGCTGCTATTTAAAAGTTCCCAGTTTATTTTAGAGTGGAAAGGAACTCATTTCTTTCTAAAAAGAAAACATTTGAAACTTTAGATTTCTTGATTTCTTTTTCTTTATGACTGTATGTATGCACACAGCTTTATTCACTGCGTGAAGCCTGCAGCTACCTTGAGATGTTTCCTTCTTGGCCTACAGGTTTCAGCAACAAAATCCTGAGGTAATTATTTACAGTAATTCTCAATAAAATATCTATATATTTGTGTATAATATGTATTAGAGAAGAAAAAATGAAGTTGGAACTTATCCCTTCATTAAAATGGGAACTTTCTTGAATTTAAACCGGAAAAAAGATTCTTTATGTTAACAGTGATGAAAGGAAATTTGACTTTGCATCATTTTCTTTGTTATTAAGATATTTATTTCTTTTCGTGTAGTTTGGTTTGCAATTAATGCAGGGAAGCCCAAGATCAGGCGAAGGTAGTACTGATTCAGAATCTGCTGTGAACGCCTTCTCTTCAACGAGGTTCGAGCCTGAATCGCCTGTTAGCTGTAAGAATAAGCTTGCGAATACTTCAGGACAAAACCCAACAATTACATCAAACCAAGAAAAAATGGATGCTTCTACTGATCAACAACAAGCTTCTAAGCAGAACCCAGAAAAGGTTCTTGTTTTTCTCTGATAAAAATTGGATCTTTTTTTTATATTAGTACAGTTATGATCTCCGAGAGTAGGGGAAAGAAAGAAGAAAAAGGTGCCAGCGCAGCGAGCATCTTTTTGTTTCTTTGTTTAAGCATACTCTCAAATCCCAAATTCTGCAAAAGATTTGCATGGAAAAGATGTTTGAGTAAATCGCTGAATTTTTTTTATTTTTAGTTCTGACATGAAAATCCCATGAAAAAAGTAGAATCTTTACAGTACTTTGAAACTGTTCTTTTTCGTCTGATCAATCAGTAGTTGATCTGTTCCCCATTTTATTTGAATTTCCTTTTCGTTTGTCTTGTGTGTAAAAAATTTTCCTCATTGTAAATATAAATATCTCTGTGGGGCTCAAAGCTAAAGCTAAAAATCGACTTATTTATTACATGGCTGTAGTTATTCCATTTACCTGTTCCATAGCTATAATTCGTCCATTGTTTTACAAAAAAACTGAAGTGCTGCTGGTTCATACTAATAATTATTCCATTTACCTGCTTCTCCTTCCCCCAAAACTGCAGTTCATTTATTTATTTTCGTACTTCAAAATACAGCAAATCTGTGAAAAAATATTCAAAGCAGTCATTATTATATATAGAAGGCGCAGCTTACACGTCGCTATTGAAAGCGACAATCATGAAATCCTGCGACTAAAACTCAAGTTACCCTTTATTACAAAACAAGGGTTTTCTCTAAAAGATTAATTTTTTTTGCCCCTCATAATCATGCAGAGAAGAGGACATAGTTCTAACTCAGAGAAGATGATGGATGCTAAGGTAAAATCTCTTTCTTAGGATGCGTTCGACATAATATATATCTTAAGCCAATGGATGATTTGCAGACAATGAGACGCTTAGCACAAAATAGAGAAGCTGCAAAGAAGAGCAGGCTGAGGAAAAAGGTGAAAGAAATCGTCTGAATATAATTTTCAACTTCTTCCCCTACTGTCATTGTTTCATTTTCTTTTTTGCTGCATAACTTTTTAATATAATCATAGAATTGAATATTTTCTATGCCTATGCTTTTTCTTATATCAACAGCCTATGTACAGCAGCTAGAAACAAGTAGAGTAAGGCTTAATCAACTCGAACAAGAACTTCAGAGGGCAAGGTCGCAAGTAGTAACTATTTTCTGACATTTGTTCAACCTTATTCTAAGAAGTAATCATGCCTTGAAATGAGAATAGAAAAAGGATTAGCTAATTTTTTATATTATTTGTGGGATTATCATTAGGGGCTTTTCTTGGGAGCAGGTGGGATTGCAAGTGGAAATATAAGCTCAGGTATGCGTATTTTTTAATAACGAAGTCCTAATTTTTTAAACCATTTTAATATGTCATTAAACTTTCTGATGAATTATTGCTACGATGTTTCGTACTTTAGATCATTAGCTCATGCCATTTTTTCAATCGCCTATTAATAAAACTGAAAAACAAAAGAGTCAACCCTTCCTATTTCATCTCTTAACTCGAAGTTTAACGCCTAGTCATTACATCTATAACCTCACCATAAATGGCCATATTATTTCAAAGTTGGCATTTATACTTGTATAGTGTTTGAAATCATACATTGATAAACATGTTACATTGAGACACAAAATGATTAAGATAAAATAGAAGTAGTAAATAGATGACAATAGTTGGTATACTGATTTTGTCCTCTTACTCATATTATTAATTACCTTAAAATTTTATATTTTAGGCGGGGCGACGTTCGACGTGGAATACGCCAGATGGCTCGACGACGACCACAAGCACATGTCCGACCTTCGAAACGCACTGCAAGCGCACTTATCCGACGCCGACCTAAGAATGATCGTCGAAAATTACATATCTCACTACGACGAAATGTTTCGCCTGAAGGGAATCGCCGCGAAATCGGACGTTTTCCACCTGATCAACGGTATGTGGACTACGCCCGCCGAGCGCTGCTTCCTCTGGATGGGAGGCTTCAAGCCTTCCGAGCTCATCAAGGTTTTTTAAAATCTTTAAAAATAGTCGAACGCAAGAGATTAAAATTAGTTGCGCCTTTGTTTTAACGATTTAATTTTTTGCGTTCGATTATTAGATGCTGATAGCGCAGCTCGACCCTCTGACCGAGCAGCAAGTGATGGGAATTTACGGCCTTCAGCAGTCTTCCCAGCAAGCAGAGGAAGCGCTAACGCAAGGATTGGACCAATTGCAGCAATCTTTGATCGAAACGGTCGCAAATGGCTCGGCAGACGTTACTATGCATCGAATGGCCGTCGCTTTGGGGAAGTTAGCGAATCTCGAGGTCTTTGTTCGACAGGTAATTTCTTTTTTCTTTTTTTTTTTTAAATTTTCGCGGTGTTGGATGGGATTGAGTATATGTGTTGTGTTTGGGTGATTATTGGATTTTCTTTTTGTTAGTTTTGATTATTATTTGGTGATGGGATTAGTAGGAAAGGAAAAGGTGAAAGGTTTTATCTTGATATAAAGGAGTCGTTGAGCCTTTAGTGGTTGATAAGATGTGACCAAAATGTAGGGAATGGTTTTGTGAATTATAGGTTAGGTTACGGTAATTTAGAAATAAATTTTATTTTGGTGATGTTTGATGGGAATAGTATATATTTCAAAAGAAGGAAGGCTTGAGAGAATATTCCATCAGGAGAAAACAAATGTATATAGCTTGTTCATTTACCTAACTTGAAGTGACATGGAATGGAAATATAGATTTTATTTAGTTAGCCATATTTTCCATAGAAAAAAAGGTGTAACTATTGCTAAAAGATGTCGTATAAAGGTATATACTTCCTCAAGAAGGAATTATCTTTTGTGCATGTCCGCACATGGAAATTGCTTTATTATTAATTTTGAAGGTGACTTCCATTATCATCTTTATTTATGGGATATTTGAATAGTCAGAAGCCTGTCTTTTTTTTTTAATGTAAATGATTGCAGTTTTGCAACTTTGTTAAATGGGACAAGTAAATGGCTTTGCACATATGTCCAAATTATATCCCCACTTTCTTTATGTCTTTTCGCTCAATTATATTATATAGTATGATAATGGGAAAATAAATGTTGTTATAAATTGTAGGCTGATAACTTAAGGCAGCAAACCCTTCATCAGCTTCGCCGTATATTAACTATTAGACAAGCTGCCAGGTGTTTCCTTGTGATTGGTGAATATTATGGTCGTCTTCGTGCTCTAAGCTCCTTATGGGCTTCTAGGCCAAGAGAGTAAGATATAATATATTGTAATTATTGATATTTATTTAATTATTTAATTAGTTTAACAGTTGTAATTACTATTTTTTTCAGGTCTTTATTAATAATGGCAGATGACAATTCTTGTCAAACGACGACGGATCTGCAGATGATCAATCAACCTTCTCAAAATCAATTCTCCAACTTCTGATTCTATCGATTGTATTAGAGGGTTTAAGTTTTTATTAATTTTATGCTATGAATCTTAGCTCAGATGTTTAGTTTCTCTCTTATGTAAATCAAATATTTACTAGTTATCAATTTAAACTAGTCTAAATTGCACACTGTGCTACGTAATATATAAATAATTTAGTAAATATTAAATAACAATTACTACAAATAGGAGGGTCAATGTGACAATATATAAATGCAAGTTAGTGGGTGGTTTCTTATTTATTATTTTATGTTAATTAATTCGAGAAAAATTTTGATGGTTAATAGATACACCAAATTGAGCTGTTTTTAATTCAAGCATTAATTAAGAGTCAAGATGCATGAACGAACGTTAATTGCGTATCTTATCAATCTTATTTTGAAAATGTCAAATTTCCCCCTCGCTAAATATTTAGATGAATAGTCTAAAAAATGTCGAGCGTAGTTTGTTGCACTAGCTACAAAACGACGTAGCCCAACATCACTAATATAATTTTAATGTCCTTTTTGTGAATTAGGTTCTTGCAAATAAAAAATTTCAAAACAACAATATTTAAAAATCTTTGATGAAAGTTTTAACGGTGAGCGTTGCTTTGTCGTTGCACAAACTTTGTGTGATGGCGATCGACCTTTCTAAGCATGATTTGCATCTTTTAAAATTAAATAATCATTTTATCCGAAAAGGACAACAAACAACGTTATCAAAATAGCCTTGCTTAATCGTTGGTTGCATTTAGATAGAAAAAAAAAAAAGCATAGATAGGTAAAGCTTGATTAATTATCCAATTGGATCATCCATCATATTGCTATTAAATTACATGGGCCAAAGTACAGATTTTTCTATGGGCCTCACTATAACTGAGTCCCATTACATGGAAATTCTTTCTTGAATGAGTAACAGAATATAACGAAGTTAGCCAATGTAATTATGTAATAACAAACCTAACTACTTCACTTGCTTCATACTGCAAAAAGCAGCAGTTAAATAACCACTAAAACCACACCATAAGCTCTGCACATTTCTATTGCAGCTGACAAGGAAATTACCATACAGCAATTCTAACTCCAAGATCTTGAAGCTATATACCTCTTACATTGTGCAGATTTCAATATCAGATAATGCCCAAGAACAGGGAAAAGATCAGAGTTCAGCTCCAAGCTATCGAAATCGAATCAAACGCATACACAACAGCGAAGAATCGACGAACAAATCCAACCCACTCTGCTTTCTTCGAACACCATTGTATCGAACGAGACAAACGATCGAATCAAATCTTTATAACTCAACGGTACATTACCACTTGAGAAACTCGAACTTCTCCACGAAGGGAATCGCTTTCGGCCTCTCAGTCAAATCCCTGTAAAAATCATACTCAGCCTCATAATCATGCAAAGAGAGCTCAGCCTTCTGATTCGTATGGTAATGGTGCCTATCACTCTTCGATTTCCCGAACCCAAAAATGCTGACTTTTTCGCATATTCCCGCGGCGAGCATAACCGCCTGCATTCCCGACGAATAGTGGAAGCTAACCCCCTCGTGGGCTCGGGCCCACTCGAGCAAATCCCGCCCCTCAAACTCCACGAATCTCTTCAAAGAATAGTACTTTACGATCCTCGAACACAGCAAGTCGAACCTAGGATCGGTGACTATCAATGGCGCTTTGTGGGACCCATTGCACGCCATGTAATCGAAGAAATGGGCTGGCTGGCAAACGTACATAACTATGGGCACTTTAGAGCTGTAAGGATTGCAGTAGCAGCCGTTTCTCCTAGCGCAGAGGTGGAGAACGTTGCTGTTTATGAATGAAATGTTTGTCTTAGAGCCAACGTTGGGTTCGAAGCCGGCGGTTCTTGCGTTGTTCAGCCTTATTACAGCCTCGTGGCCGTCGATTAGCTCGCCGTAGTTTTTCTTGAGGAGGATACCGCTGTTTCCCACGACGGCGCAATTTTGTACTTTCGTTTCGAGCCGTCGATGGAGGGCTTGAGTTGGGCGATTAGGTCGAGCATGGCGTCGGCGGAAGGGTACTTTCTTTTTCTGAACCAATCGCCGAGGTGCCGCCGAAAGGACAGCCAGAACCTGTGGAACTCCGGCGAGCGGAGGAGCATCGCCGCCGCGCCACGGCTAGACCTGAGCTTAGGGTCGTATTTTGCTGAGGATAAGAAGGATCTCTGTCTTCCCCTGTTTCTGAAGTTACCATCTAGTAAATCGTCGACCTCTTTCTTTAACCATGGTTCGCTCATATCTACGGCGGCGTATCTCAAGAGGGTTGAGTTAAAGACTGGTTTTTTAGGGGTTTTGATGGGCGTGAAATCGTAGCTATGGGTAAGAAAGATTCCATCTTGGAGAAACACCCTTGTAATGAAAGTGGCTGGGACAAACATGAGAAGCAATATGCTGTAAATGGGTCTGAATTTATGCTTCATTGACATGTACATCGGAGGTGTTCTTGGATTTAGCTTCAAAGAAAGAAGAGGCAATCGATTAAAATATGGCTAAATATGTAAGAAGAAAATCATGTGCAATAAAATAAGTTGGAAGAGCTTAGAAGGGTTCTGCTGCGATTCATGGCGGACATGGGATGGATTGGAGGAGATGACCATATGCGCATTGAAAAACAAAATCAAGATTTCGAATTACGAATCCCAGATAAAAAAAAATAATTAATTTGGTTGAGTTTGAAAATTGTGGCAATGGATCTGAGGCTAGAATTGGATATGCAAGAACGAGTTGGGGGACAAGGCTCAAAGGAAGACGTAGACAGAACAGATCTTGGTAAATAGTTGGAATCTTTTATTTATTTTCTATTAACTTTTTTGTTTATAAAATAATTAATGAAGCCTGAAGGCGTAGAGCGTGGACATACAATAATTGCGTTGATGTTGAGCATTTTTTGGGGAAAGTTGCGTTAGGTGCGTGCTGTTCAAAATATCATTAATTATATAGATAAAAATGTAAGAGAATGTACAATAGATAAGAAGATGGATCATATCATAGCTACCCTAAAAATCAACATTTTCCATTGACTTGATTTCCTTTAAAACGATAGCCATCGGCATCACAAGATCTTGTAACACAAAGCCAGGTTCTCGTAGATTCGTCTTCGTTAGATTCTCCAGCTATCGGTATGTGCCAAGATCCATCTTCAGATTCCTAGAATTGTAAGAACAACTTGTCTTCAACAATCCCATCCAACGAAAATTTTGAAGAAAAATAAAAACAAAAGGGCTTTGAGATGCTTGTTACCTGTATGAGAACAGAGTAAGGAGGTGGCATGACGAGTTGCAGGTCACCTTTGCTGAATGTGTAATGAACCTATAAGAATGATGAAGATTGAGTTGCATATTTAAGGAGCTTTTTATAAACAGGGAAATGGATGCTGAGGGATTTAATTTTTTACCTGATGTCTTTCTTTCCATCGGAAGAAGAGACTGCTCCCAAGTAGTTCGAAGATATGATCTCTCATCTCATCATTCGTCACCAACAAGCACTTTAGTTTCACAGCAACGTAAAGCCAATACCTAAATACAAGAAACGAAGATTATATCAATCACATGAAGTGAGGCTAGTTTGAAGCGAAGTAGGCGAACACATGCCATATGCAAATATTTCAATAAAAGTGCAAAGAATTTACCAGTCATCATTGGATCCAAATGGTGTTTCGTACAGAATTCCTTGGTCAATCCACTCACTGACAAGCTCTCTCTTTGAAGCATCGTCGAGAAGAGACCTCACGCGCTTCTTGTGCAACACGACGAGTGGCCATTTTTGGGTTTTTTTATGCACTTCTTTCACGACTGCATCAAGCTGTTCTAAATATATTTGAAAAGGTAAAACAAAAAATGGTTGCAAACTTTCTCTATCTGAAATTTAGAAGAGAGCTTAACAAAGGAGATCGAAATATACCTGCGCTAAACTGAAAGCGCCATCTGCAAAGTTCTGCTGGTATAGTCCAACATTTGCTCCATCAACCACAAATTCGTATACATTATTTTGTTCCACCCAATCCTTCAACAGTATAGGGACGAATATGTAAGAATAAAAGCTCAAATATAAAAAGGAAGTAAAAAAAAATGCATACAACAACAAACATCATGGCCACTAAGTGTACTCAACAAGTAACAAATGGCTAACATATCAAAGCGACAATTCAGACAATATTCCAGTTTAGACGGTAATCTTTAGTTAGAGAATGTGATTCTCACCTGAAATTCCTTAAAATTTGATTGAACTTCTCGGTCCAAAGCTAGAGAAGCAATCGACTCTGCGAATTTTTCCGTCTTTTCTACATCAAGATCCACACAAGCCAATTGTTTATTGCAGGCGCCACACCTAGCATTAGATGAAATAGTTGATCTCTGCGAAGACCATTGACCCTGTCCAAGCCAACCAAATCCATGCCATCCACCTCCATTGTTCTCAATGGCCTCCTTAACCTGCTTTATATCCACAATGGTCGAACCCAATGCAGCTGCTCTTTCCCCTCTGAACCAATTCTCTACTACGTCCAAGGTTGAGTGGCTAACGACATTTACTAATGCTCGAAGCTTATGCAAATACTCATAGACCTTCTTTCCCTTCCTGTCTCAATACTCACCTTAAATGCGAAAAAAAAAGGCATGAACACCACACATCAGTTTAATCTCACATGAACAATTAAGATTACGCACGACTACTAAACGTTGAACATCAAAGAGAACCATACGCTCGCCAAAATTAAAAAACTTAAAACCACATACAACAACATCACAAACTCAGTTGCTAGAGCATACAGAAAAAATCTATTAGCTAAACCGGCGTTACAGCATGAAAGTTCATTCAATTGACTATTGACATATAAAATGGCATAAGTAGGAATAAGTGTACGGATATTGATTGCCCATAATTAAAATCAATTCACATCTGAGGCAGGCATGTCTATTAGTTTACTACATTAATCGTAACATGCAGACAATCTTTCGGCAATTCACTAGCACCACCAAACACAAACGAACGAACTCACGCATCCTTATCCAAAAAAGAACATCATAAGTACACATTGCGAAAGAAAAGAGTCACCTTTAACAAAGCAGCAAGATCACTTTCCTCCAATTTCAACCCCAAACTCCCGACATACTCCTCAACCTCATACGCTTTCTCCGCTTCACCTTTCTCGCAATAACACATAATCGCCGGCACAAAACTCCTCAACTTCGCGGCCTCGACACTCTTCGCCAGGTCAAACGCCTTATCCCCATCTCCATCAGCCGCCGCCAGTCTCGCCAACGCAGTCAACGTCGCCTCATTGGGCTTCTGACCCGAATTTCTGTCGACGAATTCATCGAACAGCTTGAACCCGAAAGAGATCGCCGATTTTCGCGTCTCAGGATCGGAAAGAGAGGATGAGCATAGGTGGAGGAATGAATTAAGATTTGTCAGGTTAAGCACCTTCTCCGATTGAGCTTGATCGTAGAGAGCTATGGCCGATGAAAGGTCCTTTGTTCTGAGGCAGCGATTGAGGTTGGTGTGGAATTGGTATTCTGGGGTGACCTTAAGCTTCTTCCGCCGTGGGTTATGGAGTTCGTCGCCGCGGTGGTCCATGGTGGCGGTGGAGGCCCTAGGGTTTAGCTGGGATTTGCAGTTGAACTGAGCCGAACAACTCAACTGCCCACTCTCTGCATTATTAGTTCTACTCAGCTGAAGTCGTCATCGTGATCGACGATTTAATACTAGAAGTTGGTAAATTTTAGAAATGGGCCTTTTCTTCATTAAGCCTAACATGAAAGCCCATTAGTGATCGAAAACCACGCAAACCCTAGCTATTAATACTTAATCACACAGTACTCCCATCACAATCACACTGAAAGTGAAAACCTAGACGCGACTGCAAATCTTCCAAGAACGTCGAGCTTCTAACGGTGTGTGTTTTATTTCAATCCATATCGTGCAATGTGCAATGTTTTGTAGGCGATTTTGTATCTAAGTATGGTTCTAATGTTGTTTGGTTTTGGTAATAGATATGAAGGTTATTGCGGCTTATCTTTTGGCTGTTTTGGGCGGCAACACGACTCCATCCGCCGATGATTTGAAGAGCATCCTCGGCTCGGGTTATTTTCTATTCCTCAATTTTTTAAATGTTAATTTATTACTGTTTATTTAGGCAGACCCCGTTTCACTTGTGTGATAATTGTGTCTTTGCGTATTATACCTTAATCACGGTGCATCATCAGTTATTGATAGGATCTAATTTTAGTGTTGTTCAAAGAATGTAACTGGGAAATTTAATGAATAATGAACTTAGGTTATACGAGGGAGTTGGCATGTGTTAACTGATTTGTTTGATCAAAGAATCCTCTAATGTAAACACTGATTAGTTTCAACGTCACTTGTCAAATCTCCTTCTGAAAGTGGTATCACTTGATGGTATTTGTAGTCTATCAATGTTTTCTGTGATTGCAGGATACATTGTGCTGATGATCATTCGTTTTGTTTGTTTGTTTGTTTTACTTAGTTGGTGCCGAAGCTGACGATGACAGAATCACTTTGCTGTTGTCTCAAGTCGAAGGCAAAGATTTGACTGAGTTGATTGCAGCTGGGAGAGAGAAATTGGCCTCAGTCCCATCAGGTGGCGGAGCTGTGGCTGTTGCTGCCCCTGGTGGTGGTGGCTCAGGTGGTGGTGCTGGCCCGGCGGCCGAGAGCAAGAAGGAGGAGAAAGTCGAAGAGAAAGAAGATGAGTCTGAAGGGGTGAGTTTTCCATTCCTTAATCTTTATCATCTATGAAAAAAAAAAGCCATGTTTTGATAAATCCTTTTGAACCTCCCTTCGATTTGCTGTTGCAGGAATTCGGTTTCAGTCTTTTGACTAGGGAGAGCTGAGGAAGTGGAAAATCTTTATTCTTGTTTGCAAGTTTCTTTTTCAAGTTTTTACTATGGTATGGTAGGAAATAACCCTATTTGATTATGTGTTCCTTTTTTGTTAACTGGGAATTTTTATCGTGAAAGGAATTAAGGCCTTGATATTAGTAACTTACATTTGGTATGAGTTTTCTTCATAGCTTCGACACTAATGGGCACAGTTGTAAACATGCCAAAATCCATCAACACGAGCGAAATAACTCACATTTTATTTTTAATTCTTATCTTAATCTAATTGGGTTTTCTATCGGCCGGACGGTGACGTTTACCTCCAACTTTTCTACTAGAAAACAACTTAAAATTATAGTTAAAATTGCATACCTACCAATATCGCGATGGAAATAGATGGAATAATTTCCTAAATAATCAAGTACAACAAATTGAATTTTGAAGTTGAACCATTGTTTTTATTTCCCACTCAATCGACAAAAAACTTACGATGCGCAGTCATAGCGAGATTCGAATGTTAGACCTCTGATGTGGATAGACAAATAAAGTCCAACCATTTAGAGACACCAACGTTAAGAGTTTGTCGATTTTTGCTAAGTAGGTGGGGCGTCCCTTTTTGTCCTAACATTACAAGCATTTTTATGGTTGTCTTCTATATGTGACACTTAACTATTTCCTTGGCTTTTGGCTTGTCCTTAAGACTCGATTGCTATTCATCGCCCCCTTTTTCCTAGTCACCGCCCCCTAAAGGGCTGGAAAAAGACGATTTTTGCCCTTATGATATTTAAATTAATTTAAAAAGAGAAAATTATAATAAACAATAAAAATATCTATTTAAAGCTCTGTCCAGACAACACTTTTCAAATCACATATCGAAAATCAGACAAAAACAAAAAAATACTGAAATCGCAATGGATCGCCGACAGGGACAGGAAAGGGGAAAGGGCCTATTTTCACGACTGTAAGCCAAATTAACGTAAAACATTGTTCGAATTTCAACTCGACCGAAAGAAAAAAAAATTCGACCGAAATCAATTTTCGGTCGTTACAGTACTGACCGAAATATAATTTCGGTCAGTACTGTAACGACCAAAATTGATTTCGGTCAGTACAGTATCGATCGAAATCAGGTTTCGGTCGGTACAGTAGTGACCGAAATCTTGTTTTCGGTCGGTACTGTACAGACCCGAAATCAATTTTCGATCGTTACAGTACTGACCGAAATTATACCTCGTCGGATCTGTTGGCATGACCGCCTTCCGTGGCGGATTCATCGGCGGCGGGATGACCTGCACGTACCCCAACTGGCGCAACACTCTCGAGGGCGAGTAGGGCTCAACGATGTAGCGATATATAACCCATCCCATGAAAATCGTCCTCAGCCGCTGGGACATTTGGATCAGGACCGTACGGCAGCAAGCAACCTGAAAACATTTAAAAAATTGTATATCATCCCACGAAAATATAGACTTAAATTGTTAAGATACATCGCTTGCAGACATGACATCTATCTGACGGCGGATAGCAATCAAGCGGTGGACCGTCCGCTCTGGCTGACATACAGACCACATGCGTGATCGTGCCTCGCCAGGCTCCACATGATGGGGGAGACGGTGTGGACGAAAGCATGGGAAGTACTCGTAGATCCACGCCTGCAGTAACGAGAGGCACCCAGCTAATCCCCTCGCATCCGCCCTGCTTGCCATGCCAAGCTGGCGATAAAGGTAGCGAGAACGGCCGAACCCCACGAGTAACCACTGGCAGAGGGCAACGACCGGTAGAACTCGTGCATGATGTCCGGCTTCACCCGGCTCCCGCTCTTGTCGACGAACAGCGTCGACCCCAGCAGAATCCATAACCAAGCGATGGGCCTGCAACCCGCCGGCCGCCTCTCCAAACATCTGCTGCATCACGTCGTTAATCAGAAGCCCACCGCCTCTCCAACCCTCCCTGAGCGCGTCCGCGGAGATGCCCATAATCTCCCTCGCCGCCATCTTCTGGTCGCCGGCGTCTGGTGTCCCCGATACCGTCGTCCCGTCGATCGGGATACGCAGGATCTGCTCGACGTCGTGGAGCATGATCGTCATCTCCCCCACGGCATGTGGAAGGTGTTCGTGTCTGGATGCCAGCGCTCCACAAAAGCGCTCAGAAGAGGCTGGTCCAAGTGACCCATCATAGCATCCGTGAGGTGCGCAAGCCCCGTGCCATCGATCTGGCTCTGCGTCTCCGGCCGGAACTTGGAGTACCAATTCTTCAGCTTCCCAATCACTAACGCCCGCTGCTCGCACCTCAGCAGGGTCTCTCCTCCTCACCCGTCCAGATGCGGGGCGCGATGTGCCCCAGATAACTACGGATCACCTCGTCATCATATGGACCACCGGGCTTGTGGCCCCTGCACCCTCCACGAATCGTCATCTGTGACCATAGAGCGCTTGCTCCCTATTTCATTTTTCACGAATAACGCAAAAATAAATTTAATTTCTTTTACGTATTTTAAGACACGACATCGCATGTCAGTTTATAGAGGAGAATGGAATTACCTGAGAGGCCGGTGGCAGATCGTCGCCGGATGACTCAAACGATGCTCCATCATCCGGCACACCATGATCCGCATGCGGATCGTAATCCGCATATACGGACTGCGAAGCAGCTGCTCGCTGCCGCCTCTCCTCCAACGGAGGGGGTCTACTGCTTCCTCCGGGTAGGGTCTTTCCACCCTTGGTCTGTAATTAAAAGATTTTTTTTTTTTTGCATATTTATTCCGTTTCGAATATAAATATACAAATAAATAATCCAAATAAATTATCCAAATAAATAATACAAATAAAATATACAAATAAATAATCAAATAAATAATATAAATAAATAATCCAAATAAAAATACAAATAAATAATTCAAATAAATAATAAAATAAATAATCCAAATAAAATATACAAATAAATAATCCAAAAAATAATACAAATAAATAATCCAAATAAATAATCGAGGCAAGGCTTTGGGCACGAGGCATTGTCCTTGGCGAGATTTGCGCGTATTATATTTAGGCTCAACATCTTACGCTCACGTGTGTGTAGGAGAGAAGTAAGAACTAAAATACTTGGTTTTGTTTTGAGCTATTTCATTTAGAAATATATTAAGGAGATTTATTAGCAAATTAATTTGAACATCGTTGTTGATTATGGGACGATCCTTAACTTTCAGCGGGGATTAATCTCTCTTGTCTGCCTGCAACTTGACGTGGACCTTGAGAACATATTCAATTTTCGATAAATTATTTTTCGTATATACGTAACTTGTCATAAATTAATGTAGACCCTAAAGAAGATAATAAACTATTTTCAAAGTTACTTTGAAATCTTGAACAATCAAATCTGTATCGTTCAAATCCATTAAATTGCCCCCATATGAAGTTGTGGTGCTACACCAATAATAATAATAATGCAGAAAGGAACAAATTGACACAATAGACACACATATAAATATCTGTCACGTATTCTTTTTTCTCTGCTTCATGATACAAATAGATATCTAACTTTGATTATTTGAAAATATACGTGTGTGGTGGTCTTTGTTGTTTACCTATAACACCAAATAAATAAATAAATCAAAATGGAGAAAAAAAACGATTAGTATGCACGGACCCTGCTAGGAGTGCGTGGAGCTTCTTTAGCCTTTTTACAAGCTTACTATAAAAACTTTTCTCGAAATACGTAAAAGTTACCAGAAAGAGAATAATATCAAATCTTCTATGTCAAACTTTCCAATTTCCAAATTTGAGAATAAAAGTTACGGGGAACTAGCTGCTTTATTTTATTTTTTTCTAATTTTTTTTTTCATATTTTCACAATATTACAACAGGTCTGATATAATTGTATTCCTATGTATGAAGAGAATTTGGAGGCATGGGATATAAAGATGAGATACATTTTTGTATCCTTAATTCTAATTTCTATAATCTATATCTTCATTATCAAATACACAGCAAGACCCGGATTCTTTTTTTCATATGTGATTTTTTCCAATCTCAACAATATCATCCTCGTTAATCTTCACAAGAAAAAAAAAGAATTTCCAATTACATTCTCCGCTTTGCAATTTCAGTGTCTTCATTGCATAACAGATCATCGATTCTAATACTTCCTTTTCCTAACAAGTAATAAATCGGAAAAAAAAACATACCCGAAAATCCCACGAAAAGTAAAATACCAAGAAAAAAGCAAGAAACCTTGAATTAAGAGAAAAGAATAAGAAGAAAGAAGAAGAAGAAGAAGAAGAAGAAAAGAAATCACATGGTATTCTTACATGCATAGATACAACAAGAGAACCCAACTTTTTCTTGATCTCTACTCACAATCTTCTCCTCCAACCACAATCTGCTGTCGAATCCACTCCTTGTCCTAAACATGAACACTGCAATGTTCCCATTATTCCCAGGAATTTCTAGATTATTATCATCATAAAACCATCCATGAACATCCCACATTAGATCAATCAAAAGCCCATCCAAGAAAATAGTTTGATTCCCCCTAAAATTCCACTGAAGCCTCTTCACACGAATCACAGCCTTCTTATCTATGCAGACCATCAAACAAGGGTATTTCAACCCATCGTTCTCATCGCTGCATCTTATCGTAATCTCATGATCATTTCCCCCTCGCAAAATCGAGCCTTCGTCGAATACAGGTTTTCCCCAAAAAGTGTTCTTGCCTGGAAATTTGCAGAGTTGCAGCACTTTTCAGGCCAAGCTTTAGCTTCTTCATCGCTGCTTCGTGGGCCAAGTTTCCAAGAATTAGGCTTAGCTCTGAGTCAATCGTCACGGCCACGTAGTAGCCGTCGATTGGCTCGGGCCCAGATTCATATCGAGCGTTCGATAGATCCCAGAAAACCTCGACGTTGAATCCATGGAAGTCGACTTGATTTGACCCTTTCATCAGCTTTCTGAAGAGCCTAGAATTGGTGTTGACCCTCAGGAAGATGAGTCTGAGCCATAGCCATCGTTGTTGTAATCTCCGAAGGCTATGTTTAAGCCCTGCGATATGGAGGTTTTGGTCCACGTCAGCGTTGTTAGGATCTGCCGCCGAGAGGATAGGGGTGTCTTGTAGAGCGAACGACGGCGTTTTGAGTCGCCGGCGGCGCCGAACTCGGGGAGATGCAAGAAGCGCTTGCTTGGCTCGAACACGACGAAATTTACTGTCTGAAACCTGCACAGCGTATTCGCTGAAACAAGACGCAATATCTCTCATTTTTTTTTTTCTTCTTTCTTGTTTAGATGAAAGAAAAAAATGGCAATAAATCAGATTTCTGACGAGCCCATGTAAAGAAGTTAATACTACGAATATGTTTGTATATGTGTGTGTGTGTGTGTTTACAGATGGAGAACATCGAAGGAGTGAGATGAATGGAAAATTTAGAGAAGGGTTGTATTCTTTACGGTGTTTGACTGAGATTCTGTAATGAAGTTTTAAACGAGTTGAGTAGAGAAGGTAAGTTAAATAGTGATATTATTTGCAATTTTAATTTTATAATTTATTTAGATCTGTTAATAAGCTCTGTGTTGCCTGGGTGTTTATAGTTGACTTCACTTAAAAAAATGAACAAGATAATTCGTAGTTCAATAACGTGGAATTTGTTTTATGTAAAACCTTCTTACTTACATATAAGCTCACGCTCGACTATTAGACGAGCTCAAATATGTTATTAATACCGACCCCAGAATTGTTAGTAGGTTCAATCTTGGTCACATAAATTCTTGAAAATAAATACATAATTATATAGAAACTCAATGCGATGTTTCTTAGATTTTAAAAGGAGTTGGGGGCAATCAACGGGCGCGGGCATTTACAAGACAATAGAATTCATTGAAAAAATGAACTTTCATTTATTGGAATGGAAAAAAAATAATAAGTAAAATTAAGGGGTCTTTACACATAAAGTACCTATTTGAATAAAAACTTGTAATTTAGTACCTTGTCAGGATTTTTTTTATATGTAGGTACCTACAGAATAATTTTTTACAACATATGTACCCGATCCCTGAAAGTACACCATACAACCTATTTGGGTACCCTATACTCACACATTTGGGTACCCTACATAACAGAAAATGGTACGACTATGCTATATTTAGGTAACGCCCTATGTAACACACAGGTATGCTAGGTACGACGTATGCCTATAATTTTGGTACCCTATATCAACGTGTATGGTATGCACTATACCACAGGAAAGTACGACATGACTAAAAGAAACTGTAAAATTAAATCGGGTACCTATTTTCTCTGAAATTTTCTGACATGGGTACCTATTTGTAAAATTTTATCCAATTGGGTATTTTTTTATAGATTCACCCAAAATTTAATTCAATGAAAAGAATGAGCCACCATTTATTGGAGTAATAAATATTTAGATAACATTTGGGACCGCAGGCATCGATGGCCCCCTCAAGACACGTTCTCAAGTAGAAATTAATAAATGACTTTGATATATAGATATGTGTTATTTAATGTTTGGCATTTTCTAAGGTGGGACTGCAAGTGTAACTTTTAGCTACGTCAATTGATGAGCCATTTAGCAGTTACGTATATTTTTAGATATGAAGTAATTATCCTTATAATTAATGTGAATGTTATTTGCATACTAGATCTCTGGTTTTGTTTTAGAAAATTCTCCTATAACGTGGGCTTCATATTTGTATTAATATGGGAATAGGTTCAAGAAATTTGGTGGATGGGATATATACTAAACCTTGCATGCAACGTAATAATCGTGAAATGTGTCGACACGCTTATATGAACTCGAAATTTTTTCGAAATTTTTAATACTTTGTATTACACAAATATATTTGTACTTTTATATATCTTAATTAACAACAATATGTAATCTAATAGTAGACTCAATCATGGATCCACACTTGCATCGATCACAATCAGATTACGCGCTTTCTTTCTTGCGCATTAATTATGATTTGCCAGCAGCACGAAACATTACTATATAATTATTAAATACTGACAGAAAAAAAAATGGAAGGCAATGCTTGCGGCTTGCGTCTTGAGTGATTAAAAATATGTTGTGATTTTTATAGGATTAATTTGATGTTTCAACTACCGTTGCCAAAATATAGACCAAGTACGTCATTGCAAATATAAAAATGACAAGGAATTAGCGACATGCAATTTTCCCCAAAATAATAATTGCGTATTTTCTTTTAGGCGTGTTAAGAAAACCATAACATATAAAGCCCACACGAAAATCACTATCTTGATTTATCATGGCCTCATGCAAGAAACCTAAGTTAATTATATAAAGTTCCTATTTTGTACATATTGTCAACAAGTCAAGAAACATGTGAAGTTTTGCTTCGCGCATGAATCATGGATTAAATTATCAAAAATCGAGTTTCAGACACCGAGCCAATAAATAAATTAAGATCAATTGGAGCCATTATTTAGTGATATGGGCGTAGTGGGCTGACCAATACCTTTTGAGTAAAAAGGTGCAATAAATCAAAGGTTGACATGAAAGATTTAAAAATAGAATCATGCTAAACCTAAACAGCTGTAGTTAGCAGCCTGACTGTCCTCATATATAAAACCCTTTATTAAAAACCCTCAAACACCTTCACCCTTGCTAACTTAATGTAATGATGGATTTTAAACGTGCTGCAGGTTCAACAATCTAAGAAAAGACAAGGAGAAACTGCACAAGACCCCCATTGCCAAGAAAGCTAAACAAGCCACCCCTTTTAGGTCAGGTTTGTGTGTCTCTCTTTTAAACAAGTTGACGTTGAAATAATTCATTCATCTGTAAATTTCTCCTTCACATCGTATGTTGATTGTTGATAATAATAACATACTCGTAAATTGTATGTATATAGGTAACAAGAAGGGCACAATGCTACACCTTTCCTTCAAAAACTGATGCCGGTAAGAAGGCGAACGACCAGGCTCATAAATCTTCTGCTAATAATAGCAAGAAGGGTCAGTTTTCAAAATAAGTTCAAGCGCGGAGGCAAATGAAGTTGAGTCCATTTTCTATGTTTGATTGCTCGTGGTTTGGATTATGTAGTTAGGGATCAGAAGGTTCTAGCAATCTTCATCTCGGTTTTGAATATCCACCACGACTTCTCTACTTAAAAAGCCAGTTTTGTTTAAGGTAGTTTGATGGTTCTGAAGTTTTGCTACTGTGAATATCACTTACTCATATATATTATATTCAAGTGATGATTTGTTGATCCGCGAACCATATTCCCTGTTGATGATGTCTTCTCTTAAAAGTTTTACAAATACAAGCAATGACAAAGTAGGATATTGTGTGGCTAATTATCATTAGTGTGATTCTCAATAAAGGTACAACGCAGAAACAAGTAATAAAATAAGAGAGATTAAAGCTCATAAGAGTACATTGCGCCAAGAAAGTTTGGAGTTAGTAGAAAGAACGATACGCCGAATATATCCATAGCAGTAAAAGTAAAATATAACATTGACAATACAATTCATACTCAACTTGCCAGAGGTTTAGAAGTAGCTTTCTTAACAGCTTCGGCATATGTCCTGTGCTGGTACGTAAGGGTCGATTCAAGCAAGTCCCAGAGAGATGTTTTTGGATTCCAACCTACGGAAACAAACCAAATCAGAAAACCATAGTAATGTGTTTTCGAGGGAGATAAATTTACCATAACTAACTTACCCCAGTTGTCTGTTTATTATGGTCATGTCTGGAATTCTCTTGTCACTATCATCATATCCTTCACCGTAAAATTCTTTGGAGCTCACATCAATGGTTGGTGTATCAAGGGAATTCACCACTGACCTTCGAGTAGATCTAAGGATATCCAAGAAAACGTTATATGTTAGTGAGCATGAATTAAATTAGGGAGGATGTATGGGGAGAAAGAAACAAATGGAATCCAACTTGCCTGGGTCATCATTTCTGCTAGTTGCCTAACTGTGACTTCGTTGTTGGGGTTTCCCACATTGAATATCTGCCCGTTAGCTCGGGCAGGATTTTCCTAGGCAAAACACGCCATTCTAAATTATAGGCTGATAGATGATGAAATACCAAATGCCAATGCTGAAGACAAATATGAAGGTAGTAAGCGTATACAATCATCAAATGAACAGCTTCATGGCATCCTTGATATAAATGAATGTCCTCTGTGATTCGCCCCCATCAACGAGCTTCAGTGGTTCACGTCTAAGCAGATTCTGAAAAACAGAAGAAATATCACATGAGTGGCTACGACCAATTTCATCAATATTTTGTTGGTCGGATCGGATGTATGAGAGTCTTACATTGCTAAAGCAAGCAAGAACTCTTGGAACACCTCGCTTGGACCATCAATCCCAGGAATAAAATCCATCCTGGGACCAATCCAGTTGAATGGTCTCACAATTGTGAATTCAAGACCATTCTCAGCACCTTCCGCTGTAGAAGAGCAATAAAAAGAGATTAGTTACAAGTTTTAACACCCAATCAATAGGTTCTGTAATATACATAATCCCCAGAAGCTCACCATAGATCAGCCTCTCGATTAACTGCTTGGCACATGCATAAGACCACCTCTGCTTTTCAACAGGGCCAAAAATGCAAGGTGATGCATCCTCCTTCAGAATGTATTATGAGGGTCCTGATGCAAAAATAGTTGCTTATGTTTCATGATAAACAAGTAAAACAACTGAAAAACCCATGGTAGATATGACAGCATAGATGAACTTTGATTTAATGCGAAAAGACCAATTGGTTAAAACCTTATGAGAACTGCTTACCTGACGCAGTGGACTGTCTTGGGGTAAAAATGCACCTATAGTTTTTCCATAGACTTCACATGTTGAGAAATGAATAAGGCGCTTCCCATTCTCAGAACAGTACTTAACCTAAAACGATAACAGTCATATGAACTTTGTAGACTAATATATACTAACTAACAACATGAAATTATCACAGACAAGAAACATACCACAGGGAGAGCATCAATGAAATTGCTGTATATGGTATCAAGAGGGCGGGTATTGTATAATCTGCTGGCGTACATATAGCAGCAAGATTTACAGTCTGCATCACAAACAATAAAAGGTTATTCAGTCTTTGTCCGACATAGCTCCCTTGCATTGACAAAGAATCACAAACAGTGAAACCTCACATATGCAAACCAAGAAAGAAACTACAAGCATTCATAAGACTAATATGCTATTTAGTGCCAGATCGCAACATCAACAACATCCGAGGAGATAGCCTCCTCCAATCAAGATGTATCCAAATTCAGATACTTAGAATGAAAAAGCAATGCATGGATTAAAGTATGATGTCACATTAAAATTTAACAGTAGAAGTGGAACAACAACAAATCGGAGCTCTAGTAAAGCATAAGTTAAAACGTAGAGCGGAGAAAATGACATAAACAATCGTGAATCTGAATTATACAAAATTGACGCACTGCAATTAACCAGAGCACCGACAATCTTCTATGTTAAAAAAAAAAAAGCGATAGAAGAGTGAAGATAATTACGAGATCTGCCATGCGGATGAGTCCTTCGAGACGCGAATCGCTCTTAATGTTGAGCCTGTGGAACTGAATACGATCGGACCACGGCTGATTCGCCGGCTCGAGCAGGTGCTTGATCTTGTCGCTGTAAACGTCGACGGCCAAAACCTTGTGCTGCGTCTCCGCCATCAGCTTCTCGCACAGGTGCGAGCCGATGAATCCTCCAGCTCCGATCATGCATATCGTTAACGGCGTAATCGGATTACCGTCCAGATCTAGCCTGACGCCGCTAGTAGACATCGTTTATACTCTTTTTTTACCTCTGCGGCGGAAATGAATAGCCAGAGAGAGAGAGAGAGAGAGTTGGGACTGGGAGATGCTGGAACCAAAGAGGAAAGAGAGCTTGCTTGCGCGGTTAATGTTAAATAGCATATAAATAACGAATATCGATTCTTACATGTAATTATATTACTCATTTAATTGCATAACCAAATAATTGATTCCGCATTTGTTCCATTCCATTTCCATGCATATGATAATAATGCAGATTAGTTTTCAATTATTATTACTACTACACTAATCAGTGAACATGTGTGAAAATAATCGGCAACCGACACACACGGATCCACGCGCAGGAGCGTGCACGCCACGCGAATTCAAACATCACTGCAACCAACGTCTCTCACCAGCATGTAATTTTTGAAAGAAAAAAAAAACGATCCTCGTGTACAAATCCCAAACAATTACAAACAAGCTTGGAATCAGCTTCAAAGCCAAAAGAAGATCCCAACAAAGAATTACAAACAGCTTTCATTCCATTCCACCAAAGCATTTCAAACTTGATCATTAGATTTCGACGAACCTTTGCCATCGACGGTTATGTTCATGTTCCCAACTCTCACCTCCATGGCTTCGCGTTCGTCTGTCTCTCTTTTAGTCTCAGAACCACCATTTTCTTTGGTGGTTTTCGTCGACGAAGAGGGAGAAGGAGGATTAGGCGTAAGCTGTTGTTTAGGGCCGCCACAGATCCATGGATGGTTGAGGCACTGAGCTGCTGTAGGTCTCTTCTCGGGGACAAAATCTAGTATCTGAATGAGGAATTCGGACAATTCGTTTGCGTCTTGCTCTTGGAACTCGTATTTCTCCATAAGGACCTTGTTCAGAGGCCAAAATCTGAGTCTTCCTTATGTGTCTTAAGTCACCGAATCGATTGAAAAAATCGCGCGAGTATCGACCGCTCAAGGCAATCTGCAGTTGATGCGTAAGGGTATATAAATAAGCAGCAAAAAAGTAAACGAAAAAGATTATAAGAGAAATCAGGGAAAACTTCAACATATGATGGTTTCAAGGTTCAGTTTTTCTCCCCCTAGTTAATTAACGAACTGCACTCAGGTGAGATGATGAGTTTCTAACAGAGATATCCATCTCACCTTCCGCGGCATCATTCCAAGGAGCTCCATCAAGGGCCAGATGATCCTACACAAATTGCAGAGAAAGATAAATCAGCAGAGAATACAAAACCAAGAATGATTTGTTTTTTAGCCAAAAGAAACATATAAAATTGATATGCTATACAGTAGCTCTACTTCTGGAGAGAGAGCAAAAAAAAAAAGAAAACTAAGTCACTAACGATAATGACATTAAGCATTTACCAAGTGAGACACAAAAAATGATTGAGAAGGGGAACATATATCTATAAAAAAAAAAAAAAACAGCTCAATTAGCGTGTGAAGCCCATAATTAAGATGGGATGGGGAATAAGGACCTCATACCTCATCACGATCATAGTTGTCGCCACTGTGTGGATCAAAGAGCACATCACCAGTGGCCAGTTCAAAGCAAATACAGGCAAATGACCACATATCTGCTGGCGTTGAATATTTAGAACCCAGGATAACCTCAGGGCATCTATACTGCCTTGTCTGTATATCGCTAGTGAATTGCTTGTAAGTCCAACATGCATTACCAAAATCAACTAATTTGCACTTTAGTTCAACCTCAGACAATAGCTTCTGTCTCAACACTTTGCTGCCTCTCTTGTGACCCTTAGCTCTTTCCCGCACATTGTTTGCTTTACCATTTTTTTCTTCATCGACAACTGAGGCAGTTTTCGCTCCTCACTTCGTTTCTCCATTGGGCTTGTCCTCAACATCTTCATGACAACTTGCCTCATTCTCAGCCTCGCCGCCTTCTTTCCCAGTACACTTCAGAACTGCTCTCTTAGCCTTTTTTCGTATTTTCTTTTTCTGGTTTTTAGTAAGATCACCATAGGAACTCTTGCATCCTTTGAACCCTCTGATTGCGAAACTATCTTGCTTTTACCGGCTGCAAGAATTGGTGGTGTACCCGACTTCGTCGGGTCTTTAGCTGGATCTATCATGGACAAGAGCAGAACGTTTTCTGGCTTCAAATCCGTGTGTATGATTGATAGCTGACGATGCAAATAATCCAAGCCCACCAAAATATGGAAACATATTTCTTTAACCATGTGAATTGGTAGCCCTCTGTAATCTGAATACTTGATCAGCGTCAAAAGGTTGTCTCCCAAGTACTCAAAAATCATACAAACATGCTGACCATTTGGCCCAGAATGTTTAAAATGATCTAAAAGCTTCACCACGCATTTCTTGTCCTCGGGGTCTCCATCAGCTATCTGCTTTAAAATAGTAATTTCGTCATTGCTGCTTCTGTGTAGTGCTGAGCACTCTTTTGAACTTTCAAAGCCACGTAAATCTATCACCATAGGTGACACATTGAGGAAACAAGAAAACAAAGAAAAACAATTATCCATCAAATCATTGCAATTATCATAGCAAATCATAGAATGATAATAACAACTAACGTCGTTCTCCAGCTACAAGGAGCCTGTGACGACTAAACCATCATAAAGTAAATCAGCACCAGCAGCTCAATTTGCAATTGAAAATGTGAACAATATAAACTAGTGAAATTTCTAATAGGCCAATTTACACTTCGACAACAATTCATAAAAGCATTCATAGATCTTGCGTCCATAACCAGATAATTAATTATCTTTCAATCCACTAAACCGACAAAAGTCATCCCCAACATTTTCTCCAAGGGCCTAACATATTCACCAGACAATTAACACAGTCAACGCATAATGTAACACAGACCCAAACAACACACATACACGTCCTCGTAATCACTGGATTAAGTAATCCTGCAGCTAAACCCATAATTCAATTAAGTCCACAATTGGAAAGAGCTTTCATTACAGATTTTTGAGTGTCCCAAGCAAGCCAAACAGTAGAGAAATGCCCCCAGCCAAGCTTGCTCTGAACAACATATCGCCCGTGCTTGAACGCGTCCCCCACACGCACCGCGTGGTACCCTCCTCGCCTGTAGTCTTCAGTCCCTTCGTCTTCCGAAGTGAAATCTTCGCTCGTCTCGCTTCGATCCTCGCCGTTCCTATCGAAATCGTCCTCCATAGATCCCTCAGATCTCAGCCTACGTCAGCTGTGTTCTTCTAATCCAACCCTTCTTCCGCCGTCTTACCCAGAAGATGTGTGTTTGGAGAAGGCAGCGAGCTGATTGCTAGGGTTTCGATTAATTGAAGTTCTCCAGTTTTTATTAGGTTCTGTGCGTTTCGGAAAATGGTGAGTCAATTTCTTTCTACTCTTGTTTTCTTTTCTCTGCTTTTTTAACCGTCAGAAAATTATTTCCCCACCCTGACATTAAAATTTAATATATTCTAACTAACTTAATATAGTTCTTTTTATTTTTTGATAATTTATGAATTTAATATTCACCATCACCTACTCTATTAGAGTTTTTTTCCGTAAGTCGGAGGATTTCAACTCATTGACCATGAGATGACGCCACATACTCCGCGGAATATGATATTGT